>JABUQX010129470.1:5000-31228 GCA_015478945.1 Trachelipus rathkii
TATATATATATATATATATATATATATAACTATGCTATATATATATCAGTAACAGTGTAATCAGGGGAGACCAGGGGCCATGGCCCCTGAAATTTACAGACACTAAAGCATTTTTAGTGTCATATCCGTTTTATAACAAAGTCAAGGGTTAAAATTATATATACTATATGTATATATATATATACTCTTTATATATATATATATATATATATATATATACTATATATATATATATACATATATACCTCTTTCTACTATATATATATACTATATTTAGGTGATCTGGACCCCAGAAAAGAAATCACCGTCCCATACTATATATATATATATATTTATATATAAAATATAATATATTTTTTTATATATATATTATAATATATATATATATATATATATATATATATATATATATATACTCTATATACTCTCTCTCTCTAGAAGAGAGAGAGAGAGAGAGAAGAGAGAGAGAGAGAGAGAGAGAGAGAGAGTATATTGGGCATTTTGAGGTGTGGGTTACATCCCATGATACACCAGTGCTCAATGAATCACCTTTCTTGCCCTTCCGAATTTTGGAAGTTTTTCAGTAGTTTAGTTCAAAACAAATTTTTTTTTGTTCTCTCTCTCTCTCTCTCCCCCTCTCTCTCTCTCTTTTCTCCTCACTTAGTAACTTCCTCACCTATTTCCTATTATGCCGCTCAATTTCAAATAATGCAGAAAACCATTGTTCATCCTTCAAATCATACCATTTGTTTTTTGTATAAAAGACATTGCTGTACATTGTATCATATGCAGTTCTTGTAAGGTTCCAGTTAGGGTTTTTCCCCTCAAAAAAACCCTACTAATCTCACTGAACTTCTCCAGTATCTCTCTAGCCTCCAAATTTGAGCATCACACTTTTTATATTACTGTTATTAGAACGGCCAATATTCTTTTTCAAATCTCTACTGGTATGAATTCTACTTTGCTTGATGAAGAAATTTCAGCAATGATACTAACCTCTCTCTCTCTCTCTCTCTCTCTCTCTCTCTCTCTCTCTCTAATTCTCTAACCACAAACTTAACCTCTGTGCTCATTCATTCGTATACAGTATAGTACGATACTAATTTTTTTTTTATAATGCTTCCCTCTTCCGTTTACCTCACTTTCTTTGATATATATATATATATATATATACTAATATATATATATATATATATATATATATATATATATATATATATATATATTTCTTTTTATACTATAAATACTATATATATATATAATAATAATATATATATATATATATATATATATATATATATATATATATATATATATATATATATATATATATATATATATATATATATATCTATATATATATATATATATATTCATAGAATCTAGATTACGTAATATGTTATTATTTTAGTACATTTTATTTTGTTAGAAAATTTTAAAAACAATATTAGAAAAATAGTTGTTTCCTAATTATTTACAAAATTAGAGATTTGGAGAGGAATTTCCTAATTAGAATGAAATATTGATGTTGAACCAAGCGGTGAGAGAGAGAGAAGAGAGTAATAGGACAAACAGAGAGAAGAGAAGAGGAGAAACAGTAATAAAACAAGCAGACAATCAAACCAGCAGTCAAAGAAAGAAAGAAAGGGAGAAAGAAAGAATGAATTAAATAAATAAATAAATAAATAAACAAATAAAAAGGGATAAAGATAAAAGAAAAAAAGTAATAAAAATATCTTAACTTTTCCATGAGTTTAAAGCATTACAAATATAAGAGTCTCTCTCTCTCTCTCTCTCTCTCTCTCTCTCTCTCTCTCTCTCTCTCTCTCTCTCTCTCTCTCTCTCTCTCTCTCTCTCTCTCTCTAAAAATATCTTGACTTTTCATCGAGTTTAAAGCATTGGAATAAAGTCTATCTCTCTCTCTCTCTCTCTCTCTCTCTCTCTCATGCTCTCTCTCTTCTTCTCTCTACTCTATATCTATATTTTTACTCTAAAAATATCATAATGAAACTTAATAATAGATAGAGCATAGTAAATAGCAGTCTCTCTCTCTCTCTCTCTCTCTACTCTCTCTATACTCTCTCTTTCTCTCTCTCTCTCTCTCTCTCTCTCTCTCTCTCTCTCAGTGTTCTATGTCTTCTGAAGACAGGAGAAATATTATAAACCTCCATAAGCCCCCTACGTACTACGTAGATATTTCACAACTTTCCACCACTGATTTTTGTAAAGCAATTCTACTGTGAAGAGAATTTATATCTTAAAATGCTTTAAACTATTTTTAATTTTAATATATTTTAATTCTTAATCTGAGACTTTAGAGCAATTTAATAATTTGGATATTTCAGTTATATATATATATATATATATATATATATACTCATATATATATATATATATATATATATATATATCTTATATATATATATACATATATATATATATACAACATATATATATACACCTATATATATATATATATATATACTTTATATATATATATATATTTATATTTATATATATATATATATATATATATATATATATATATATATACGGTATATATATATATATTCCGATACCACCACTCACGGCTGGGCCCTTTTCAAGGAAGGGTCAGAAAATAGAATTCACAGAAGAACCCACTGAAACCCATGCCTAACGAAAATCTCTCAGGTGAGTGCAAACATGGACTTTAAAAAGAGGAAGATTAATACAGTTGGAAAAACAGAGGAAGGCAATCCACAGAACACAAGTGGCTGGAAAGAAGGAGCACCCCGACGAACAATTTGTTTTCAAATCGCAGACAAATTCGCACTGGGATCGAGCTTACTACGCTACGTGGGCGACACGGTGGAGGTGGAATGCAGGCGTAACTCAGGCATCTTATTCACTAATTACCTAAAGAGAATAGTGCGCCAAGCACGTCATCTGAATAGAAAGACAAAGTTTTGAAGAGTAGGGGACGGTTTATTAGCCTCTTAGCTTTAGACTCAACTCTATCCAATAGAAGAATGGAGAAGGAGCCCCTCCAGATGTTAGGACAGTACTCAAACAAGGAGAATGAAGGCTCTTAAATAGCTCAAATGCTGTGCAGAAAAAAATTCGCTAACCCGAACAGAACCACCAGCTTCTTCAAGGCCACCTTAGCAACCGTTGCGATGTGAGATTTCCAAAGATGCTTTTTGTTTTAGTTCAAACCAAGAATGTTTATTTTAATCTGTGGTGAACTTGATAGTAATCAAGAAGTAAGAAAAGAGTTGGGGTGTTTTGAGAGGGAGATGTAGATAAATTGTTTTCAAAGGTTGTTAACAAAGTTGCTGTGCAACACGGGGAAGTCCATTCAGGTTGGCAGGTGGGATCGAAAGCTGGAATGAAACAACTCAGGTACGGGAGATTTAATCAGCGAATAATCTAAGTTGAGTCATCGGCATAAGTGTGCAGAGTTAGAAGAGCAGCTGAGGAGATCGTTGGTGAAAGAAGTAAGTTAATTGGAATGACAGGTCTGCGGTTCAATATCAGAAAAGGAAGAAGAATCGCTCTCATCAACAGGTCTGATATTTGGCGATAAGAGAAAACTTGACCAAAAAATGCAGCAAAGAGAAGGAGTAGCAAGGATGGGACTTTAAATGTGGTATACCTTATCCAATCAAAAGCTTTGGATACATAAATATACCAGAACCAGCTATACCCTGAACAGAAGACTAATCAGTTATATAATCCCATCTCTCTCAGACAACATAAACGTGAAATATACTGTGTAATCTGAAGAGAATGAGACTCCAGAGGTCAGGATAAGGTGAAAGTTTAAATTTTTATAAGATATCAGTGAGAACTCTCAGGCGATGTTTGGAAGGATCAGGCAGCTTCCCTTTTCGGGATTGGCTGGCTGGACCATATCAGTGCTTCAGCTGAGAAATAAGTGATTGGAATGGGAGCACGCTCGAAGCACCTCAGCTGTCTCGAGGAAGCCATGGGGCCACTAGCTTTCTGACGTTCATAGATCTCAGAATCTCATGCTGATATTTTGTATCTGGAAAAAGACATGGAAACTAAGGAAGGAGAAGGGTAGGAGGAATTATTAGATGAAAATGGGAGGCCGAAGAGATTAGCGCTCAGTTGGAGGATTATTTCACAGATCCATCATAGTAAATAATAGGAGGAAACGCAGGGTACAAAAGTTATTAGAATGTTTTTGCAGAAGCGAAATTTTTATAATTCGGAAATCTGATCGGTTGGTCGCCCTTTCTTTCCCAGGTAAGTGTGGCAACCTGTCGAATATGAATATACCGCAACGATTCCGAGCATAACGAAAATTAGTAAGAGTGATAGGAGAACAGGGATTTTTCCACACGATGAACATCTTCTTTCTTGAATGACGATGAGAACAGACGCCATCGAACCATGGATTTTGTGGAGAAAAACATTTAGTTGAAGATGGAAGGAAACTGATCATCCCTCGGTGATTACGACCCACACATACCTTTTAACATCTGCAGTCGCTTGCTGATTCATTCAAGAATGGTTAGCAGAAACGGCGCAATGCCCCCAATTAGCCCGGATTAAAGTGCCAGAGACCTCATTGTAGGCATAAATTAGACTTCATTAGTATTGAGTCGGTCGAGTGGTCAGATTTACCGATAGGAGGAAAATGGTGTACTTATATTGTGAAGGAGTAGTGGTGTAACATAAATCAAGCGTGCTCAAGAATTGGTTAGGTTGATCTGGGATACATATGTAGGTTCCTTAATTAATTATTCCAGATCGTTGGGAATACTGAATGTTTGCCTCTCCCCCTCCTGCATCAGCACTCGAAGAGAGACTAACTACTCAGTGCTGTACTTCGAGATCCTACATTTAGAACCTCAACGCATTTGGATGGAAAGTAACTCCTCATGAAAGTAGTAAGAAAGTCAAAAAAGGGGTGAAAATCTGTCCCATTAGGGGATCAGTATCAGAAACACAAGATAATGGTAGTAGTAGGGAGAAAGATTTTAAGCTATATAACATCAAAGTTAGGAGATTCAATCGAGACATGTTACAGAAGTGTTATATGTTAATATAGGCTTTCAGTCGGAAATTTTAAAACAAGTTATAGTTGGAGACATTAAATTTATTAGAAATAAATCCCTATTTTGCTAGAGTTTCGAACAGTAATAACAAGCGAAGCTGAGAACAGGGGTGGTATTCCACAGATTCTTGAATAGCATTCGGGACAGGACGTTGCAAGTCAATGAGAACCCCAGCCTGCGTCCATCCCTACATTCTTCCTCTGTCCAGTCATTCAAACAGCCACCCACACAAACAAACACCCACAATCGCTCTTATACAGAAATTGCTGATAGTAATCCAATTGATGCAATAGCAATATAGACTTTGTAAATTTAAATTTGTATATTATAAATTTAAATTGGCAACAATAAATAGTAGTATATAAATATGCCCTCAAATCTTAATTCGATCATACGCAAACTAACTTAAGGGTGGATATTTTGTTAAAACCTAAAATATAAACTTTATATTAGCTAATGTTTATTAAAAGGAATCAAAAGTTAAAATCCTATAAAATATCCAAATAATGTTTAGCTATAAAAATCAAACTAAACAGCTTCGAATATTGATGAAAAAGTTTCAACTTTTATGTCCGTTTCATTTCGTCGTTCCAAAAAATTACTAGCTTGTGAGGTGAAATTAAACCAAAATACCAAAATAGTAATAAGGACATTTAAATTAAAACTTGAGAAAACATTTAAAAATTTAAAAACTTTAATTAACATATTAAAAAAACACACACACGGGGAATATATATATATATATATATATATATTATATATATATATCTTTTATATATATATATATATCTCTAAACAAATACTCAAGTAATTCAATCATACGCAAGCAAACGGGGTTGATATTTTGCTGAACCTAAAAATAAATTTTAGATTAATATGTTGTAAAAGAATCAATCTAAAATCCTATAAAATATCAAATAATGTTTAAAAGAATATAAAAATCAAACTAAAACTTAGCTTAAGATTCTGGACGATAAAAGTTTCAACTAAAATCCTCCTCATTTGTTAAAAGTAAACATTAAAAACACTTGGCAAAGAATTAAAAATTAAAACCAAAATACCAAAATAGTAATAATGACATTTAAATTAAAAACTTGGAAAACAATTTAAAATTTAAAAATTTTAATTAAAATATTAAAACACACGGAGATATATATATATATATATATATATATATATATATATATATATCTTTAGATATATTATAATAATATTAGCTTTTCTCCTTATATATATATATGTCTTTATACATATATATTTCTCTCTGTATAAAATAACACTTTTTTTATATATATATAATAATATATGTAATAATAATATATATAATATATATATATATATATATATATATTTATAGATATATATATATCTTATGTAACAATATATATATATATATATATGCTCTATATGTATGTAATTTGTAGATATATAGATATATATAGATATATATTTACTTATTTATATATATATATATATATATATATATATATATATATATATATATATATATATATATATATATATATATATATATATATATATATATATATAAAATATATATATATATATATATATATATATATATATATATATATATATATATATATTTTATCTTTCTTCTTATATACCCTCATAAATTTATATATATATGGTTATTAACTAATATCTTTCTCCGGTATATTTTTAAAATTTTTGTATTTTTCGCACTTTAGAAGATTGTTTTTGTCAATAAATAATAAGATAAGTGCAGTCTCTTCAAACGGTTTGTATTTCAAGAAGCTAATTAAAGTAATATTTGTAAGCTAACGTAACTCAACATAACTAACTTACCGTCGCCTTCACTTAACATAATTTGTTTTGCCACACAATTTATTTCACTTTAGCATTAAAGAAAAACACTTGCTTTATTTCCATGCATATTTAAAATTTGTTCAGATAATAGGTTAAATATGTATATATATATACTCTCTCTCTCTCTCTTATATATATATATATATGTATATATATCTAGAGATACTCATCTTTTCCTGATCGTTAGAGGTATTTCTGTAGGATCTTTCTTAAATCTACATTTTTATATATATACTTTTATAAATATATATATATATATAATATATATATATATATATATACTATATCTAACTACATATATATACATACTCTTATATATATATATGTATATACTATATATATATATATATATATATATATATATATATATATATATATATATATATATATATATATATATATATATGTAATAATAATAAATTTTTTTTTCTTTATATATAAACTATATATATATATATATATATATATATATATATATATATATATATATATATATATATATATATATATATATATATATATATATATATATATATATATATATATATATAAACAGTGTAATACATTAGCGATAACAATGTTACAGTAGGAATTTAATTAAGTATTCGCCATTATTGCGAATTAAGAATAAAGGATAATGATTTGTTCCAGTTGGCAAGAGAACCGCCGAACTCAAAGTATTTATGATTATACTGAGCACGTTGAGAAATCTTGAAGCACCTTCAAAATTAATTATACTCCCCCACAAAATAACAATGGTCGCATTCCATCCTATCTATCTATCTATTATCTATCTATCTATCTTATCTATCTATCTGTCTATCTATCTATCTATCTATCTATATCTATTATATCTATCTATCTATCTATCTATCTATCTATCTATCTATCTATCTATCTATCTATCTATCTATCTATCTATCTATCTATCTATCTATCTATCACCACCACTCCTTTCTATCTATCTATCTATCTATCTACTATCTATCTATCTATCTTTCTATCTATCTAGAAATAAAAATATAAATAATATGAATTTCTATCTATCTATCCATATCTATCTGTCTCTCTCCTCTCTACTCCATATCTATCTATCCCCTATCTAGTATATACTCTATCTATCTATCCTCTCTCATCTATCGTCTATCTATCTATCATACATGTATTCACACTATCTATCTATCCCTATCTATCTATCTATCTATCTATCTATCTATCTATCTATCTATCTATCTATCTATCTATCTATCTAATTGAAATTGTCTATCGTAATCTGTTTTGCAATAATTATAACTGTAAAGTTTCCCCTCAATTATTATTTTTAAATTGCTTTTATGAATTTTTATATAATATACTTCACGTTGAGAAAGAAGAAGAAAAAACAAAAACAAAGAAACAAAAGCTATTTCTTCATGGTTGCGATTTATAATGACACTTTTTGTTGATACCTTGACTCATTTGGTAGTTAGGAGCCTAATTTGAAGAAAATGAAAGAATTTAGAAATATATATTATAGTTGAACAAAAGAAAATGCAAAAATTATTCAAAGAAATATAGAACTAATATCTAAATGAATTAATAACTTTTTATAAACAGAAATATAAATATAAATATAAATATAAATATGATATTTAAATATAAATATAAATCTCTAAATAAATAAACTAAATATAAATATAAATATATAAATAGCAAATATAAATATATAACATATATATACATATATATATATATATATATACTATATATATATATATAACATATATACATATATATCTCTTTACTACTCTCTATATATATATATATATATGGTTTGAAATATACTAAAAATAATAGAAGAGGTTTTGAATCAAATTAAAAACAATAAACAAAACTGGTGTATCCAACGGCTGTATGAAATAAAACTGTCGATAAGAAAATAGCTGAGCAATTCTCTTACAAATTTAAGAAAATATCTGATGATGAATTTTGTTTTCAGTGCAAAGAAATTCTTGATCCAATACAAAATGAAACCATTGTAGGCAGATGAAGTTCATTGCTTTCATATTAAGTTTGGAGCGGAAGAGTTTGATAGAATAATAACGAGATTATATATATATATATATATATATATATATATATATATATATATATATATATATATATAAAAAGAAAATAAATATATATATACACTCACATATATATATATATATCTTATTTTTTTATACATATATATTTATATATATATATATATATATATATATAGAGATAGATATATAAATAAATAGATTGTATATATATATATATATATATATATATATATATATATATATATATATATATATTTCCGTTTGTGTGATGTTTAACTACTTACCTATCCAAATATAACGCCAACAATAACTCCAATTGAAAAAGATCAACATGGAGGTTGTTATGATATAAATCCTTTTATAGGCTTCAATATTTTTTTTTTAAATTACATGACTGTAATATATTAAATAATAAATTGGAGGATTTTGTGGTCAGAACAAATTATTCCTTAACCTGCATGAAAATGGATGATAATATTGGTCCAATGGTCCTTCCAGTCTTTTTAGATTTGACTAAAACATTCCTTAATCTTGTAGTAAATGTGTAAAATAAATCGGCTTTCGTAAAGTATGAAAATTACTTTTCTGGACTTTGGCAAATTAAGAGTGGAGTGAGACAAGGGGGGTAACCTATTTCTATTGAAACAAGGAGGCATCCTGTCTCAATTTAAAACAGGAGGCATCCTAAATTTATTTAAACAAGGAGACATCCTATCTCTATTAAAAAAGGATGCGTCCTATCTCTATTGAAAAAAAGAGGTATCCTATATCTGTTGAAACAAGGAGGCATCCCGTCTCTAGTGAAAAAGGAGTATCTGGCTATTGAAAACAAGAGCATCCTGTCTCTATTGAAAACAGGAGGGGTATCAAAATTTATTAGAGAAACAAAGAGGCATCCGTCTCTATTGAAAACAAGGGAGGCATCCCTAACTCTGTGAATGAGGTATCCTATATCTGTTGAAACAAATACTAATCCCGTCTATATTGTAGAAAAAGGGGGGATATCCTTCTCAAATATACATTAAAAGGACAATTGACTAGTAACAAACCTTCAGTCTCTCAGTAGCAAATAAAAGTATATACTTGAGAGGTCAAGTTAGACTATTAATAAGTGTTAAGCAACTAATTACGTAACATATTATGTCCACTTTAATTATACATTTGGATGTTTCAATCAGCATTTCTTAAGCTATGTCGTATATTCTTTATCAGAAGAATATATATGAAACAACTTACTCTCTATAAGCGTTTTGAGATCAGATCTGAGTGGAACATAGAACAATACGTGTTATCATGTACCAATTAAAACGCAGTTTTGGTATGGTGAATTATAGCTAAAGTCAACACAAGCATGCTTGGATGAAAGATCATATGGAAACTTTCTTTCATAAAGCTTATTAATTACTATGGTAATAATACTAGTATAAAGCTTCTGATATCCTTGTCTTTCTTTCACATAGATATCAGCAATGGTCATACAAAATCATTACCTTGCATTATATTGTTGATGATGGACAGTTGCCATCACAAAGTCAAGCAGATAATTGCAGAACTATTTTTTAGGAATGAATCTAAAACATCCCAGGTAATTCAAAATTACACTATATAATAATCTCAACTATATTCTCTACTATAGATATCTGAAATTAGAAGATAAAAAAATTTTTCACCTGAATACATGATAATAAATTATAGTCAAGGCGAGTGTTAATCCTTAACTAAAGAATCTATATATGTGAATGGTTATAGGTAAAATTGCAATCCATATAGTGTCTCATAACCATACCGATATTTTTAAAGAAGTATTCATATGTACTACATCCTCCAGAACATATCTTAAGAATATAAGCCAGTGCGTAGTATTTTCTCACTTACAGATCAAGCAATAGGACGCTTCTTCTTAAATACTTTCGCAATCAAGCAACTCAATCACTCATAATATATTTGACTATTTTGCCTAGTTATAATTATCTGCCAGATAAATGTGATAGAAATCTATCAATAGAAGTACATATATGTTATCACAAGTTTAACAGAGGGGTCGGGATTCTACTTGAAGGTGTACAACAAGAGGATGAGTTGAACGTTTGTTTTATTTCCTGAACGATTAGATAATCATCTGGTAAGGGTATAGAGCACTTCTTCTAGATCTAATGTCACTGGGGGATTTTAATGAACTCACTACATTTCACAACCAACTGGAATTCTGTTATTGTTTAATATGCTGCGATGGAGACATTTCTATGGTAAGTAGTCAAAAGCATAAGATTCAGATTGCATAACTTTCTCTCTAACCCATAACAGAAGCTGAAATTATGGCATCCAATGATGAAGCAACAAAGACATATTGTAGGTGGCTTCATCATAACTTATTGGAAAGAAATTACAGAAGTCCCTTTCCCAAAGATAACCCTTACACTCACTTTTCTTTGGACAAAATGGAAAAATAGATATTAAACTCAGGATTATGAAATCCAAAACTTTCACTAGAAAAGAATAAATGTATCAATATTATTAAACAGTACGGGGCTCTCGAGTGCGCTGAGTGTACGAGAGAGAGAGTTAAGGTGTGCGAGAAGGTAGTATATCAGGGGCATGAGAGGTAGCGTCGGGTTGCGTTGCAAGATAGATATTATGCAGTATGGAGAGAGTGAATCAATACTATGAAGTACGTCATCACAAAGCTACTTTAAACTAAATTCAATGCACATGGTTAATATATGAGATGCACTCCTCTATCTCAGAGCAATACTGAGATAAAACATTATTGGTCACTATACTGAGAGCCATAACACAACGGTTGCAATGACTACTAAACAAATTGATAGGGAGAGTTGTTTGAAATCTCTACTGTACTTCATATTTCCTATGAAATTTCATTAATTTATCTATATATATTTTCGTTATTGGGCTACTATCTATTGCCAGTACAAAAGAAATATCTGGCAACACAATAAGGCCAATTATTTTTGCTTCTAAACATTACTCACCGCGTTAGTTCGCTATGAGGTCTTTTCCTCTATCTCCTTGTGTTGTCTTGAGAATGGAGAATAAGCGCTGTACCACTTCTGAGGTCTATTCAAATCTAGCAGTAGCCACAGAGTGTTTGAGTGGATAGCTGGAGCTTGAGCGGTTTCGTTATTATGCTCAACTGAGTTCCATTCTTACTGAAGGGTGAGGCTGCGTGCTTTCTTATTCAAATATGTAGGTTTGTACAGTCAGGTTACGTACTGCGACTTGCGAGATCTACACGCGGGGCGCTAGGGTTAACATGATATATCTGTCACTTATATACAGTTTATTATTTTCAGGTATCCTTTATCATAATGAGCTTCGGCATGGCTGCGACGCCGAGTATATATTACTCATCATTTCTATATCATACTATATTCTTATATCTATATATATCTTTATAATTCATATAGTACTATATTAATATCTATTATATATATATCTTATTTTTCTATTCTTTATTCTAATATAACATACAGGTGTACGAGCTTCATTTCATATATATTATCTCTCTAATATATATATATATAACAGCTTCATCTACAGTCTCACGCCAATATGCAATATCGACACATCCACTGAGGATTGTTTCCCTCAAGCGGAGAATACTGAGTACTTGAAGAAGTACTACCGAATTAATAAATATGCACTCACTAGCTAGTTTCTATTCCATCAGCCAATATTGTATCAATCCGCTCGACAATCAACCTCTACTTCTAATACCTATATATACAAAAAGTTAAGTATGTTAATATGTAATATGTTAGTATTAGTTAAAAGTATCATCTCTCTCGTCCTTATCTCATCTCCAGTATTCCTATCTACGATTGATTGTTACATTTACTTCTTTTTTACACAGTTTTTTCAACACTAGTAACCCTTCAAGAAACGTCGTCACTGTCAAACATTAAGGTTCAGTTTTATTTCGCCAAGATTTAGGGGGGGAACAAGTGGTCTCCCTGCACCCCCCTGCCTACGCCCATGTATATATATGTATCATAAGCGTCAGTATCATGTAGATGTTATTATTAATAATACTTTAAATGGCCCAGAGATAACTCCCTCACTAACCTTACACGATCGTACATTAATAATTACAAGTGGATTATAAAGATGGTATTAAAGATAGTTGATCGTTATTACTTCCTTTAATCATAATATTTCACTCTTCTTGTCTTATCTGGTTAATGATATAAGTACTATCAATATACTTTAAGAATAATTAATTTTTTAATCTTATATATAATAACTAATATGAAAATCCTATTTCTGTCATTTGTACTAATTTCAAAATAAATTTTCGTTATTATTCGAAATCCAAGTATTATTCATAACTGGTAGTTATATCCGTTAACGCTTAAGAGAGTCGCCAGTATTGTTCGTATGTTTTCAGCTTTCTGCAATGCTTTATTTACTCGGGTTAGCACATCAGAGCTGCTTATAGATTATTCTGTTCTCAGGCGCGCTCTACGCGCAACGCATTGGCCTGTGGCTTTGTTCACCTCCCAGCAAATTTTTTACCCACTCATTTTAGTTATTTTTTATGATCTTCCATTATTTCACGTACTTGTAGCTTCAGTCATCTGATGAGTGTATCAATGAGGCCGAGAGTACGCGAACTCTAGCGACGACCACGAAAGTGCTTTTGTGATAGCCACGACAACCACCGTTAATTTGATTGTAATTCTATACATACCTCATTTAATTTAAATCATCAATAATCATAGTATAAAGAGCGAGTTGAGCCAGGGGCAATGCCCTTCGTACTACCGTCCTTTAGGTACGGCATAATTCGAGATGTCTTATATCTAAGTGCTTAGTAAATATCTCTTATTATATCTTCCTCTGTTACTTATAATCTACTCCTTTCTAGGCTCATAAAGATATAGCTGGTAGGCAGAATAGGAACCTTATTGGTATGTACCCTAATTAAGCATTTTCTAAATAATACTATAATATACTTATCACTACAATATAAAATAATACTTATCTGTGTGATCTTAATTATAAGATGCATAGGTCCAATTTTTATACTCTATTCCGTACATAAATCTATTTATATACACACTATCTATTTCCATCACCACTAGCTGCTAGTTTATTTTAACAGTATTCTCGTGTCTCATTGGAGAGAGGCTATTTGCCTCAAAATTATTCTCATGTCCTTTATACATTACATAGATGAACGATTACTACAGATTTATCATCTCATCCTCCTTCTATGTGGGTGATCTGAGCGTACTTCTGATGGAGCGACCTATCAATGGCGAAGTGCGCCGGGAGCGGCGAGAGAATCATTCTCCTTGTGCGAGGGCCTCTTTCTATACTTCTTAGTAATCCTCATACCATAACATTATCTGAGCGTTCTTACAATGTCTGTGCCTTAGAAGTTGGGTCTATAGGTTAATATGTCCTCGAGGCAATTTTATCACTATATTAACTTAGGAGAGCAATCTTGAATTTTCTCTGGATCTCTTTTAATGCTCTGTGCAGTCCTATAACTCGCACTTAAGTACCTTTCTTTTCGTATTTGACAAGCTCAGAACGGTATATTATATTTAAGGAAACTACTCAGCTCTCCCCTCTTCTTACCTTACTCTTTATGAGGTTTGATACCAGTTCCCACCTACGTATACACGAACCATGTTTTTATCTCTGCTTACTCGTTTTCTTTCAACGACATAAAATTTTTTTAACTGTGTATTTCATGAATTAATTCGAACATTATAATTCTTTGAGTCTTTATCACTTTCGTGTTCTGTGTTCCACCCGTTACAGATAGTAGACTATCTGGCCGATCTAAAATTAATTCCTAATTCAGGCAGTATATAGACATCTCCTACCTAAGGACACACATCTAATAACATTACGCTCATAGCGTTTCTATCTTGGCATTGTTTTTTTATTCCTACCTGTATTTTTATTTACTATCTCTTTAGTCAGAGGAAGGCTCTTTCTATACTTACCTCAATAATTAAACACTATCAAATTTAATTATTAATATCAATGCCTAATTCTAATATATAACATGATAATTCTAATATGACTGCATTCTATATGCACAATAATATCGTCAATGTAGAAGTATACATTGTTGAATTCACTAAAAATACGATATTTTTAAAATATAAATTTTTTAATACCCTTTAATTTATTACCTAGTATATTTCCTTTCTTCTTCACAATGAAGATTTTAAAAGTGAATTATATTGAATTTTAACGGGTTCTATATACCTCAATTCCTTACCCATTCTTATCTACCCAAATATCTCATATTTCTTCCACTTAACCGTAACTAGTTTCTTCTTACTCGGAGAGACTTAATTGTCCCTTGATTTTCTACAATATTCGAAACCCTCACCACATTGCCACGCGTTCACTCGCTATACAAGGTAAATCTATTTCATTTCACCATCGAACGGTTCTACTCCTGAAAGGCCGTTTTACAAGCATTACCCCTCCATTGTGGGGGAATAGGAGTGAAAATGTCATGTGGCTTTTCTCCATTTACCTCTTCGCTAATGATATAAAATTTATCTTATCTCCTGTACTTTTAACTTCTCTTAGTAAGAAAATGTCTCATGAATTTTCCTTACTATGCGACACATAACATTATTATTCTTATGTCATATTTCCAAAATCAGATCTCAATCTGTTTCTCTTTCGATTATTCATTTATTATTATTATGCACTTGGGCTCCGGGGTCGAGATATACATGGGAGAGGTGGGCTCGTTGTGTTGAGGAGTAAGAGCAAATAATGTACAAAATTAAATGAGGGCGGCAGGGGACGGGGGCTTTGAAAAAGATGGCATTCTGTTTTCGTCACTGGTATTTAGCAGTAGCCTCAACACTAATATGTTCGCGTGATTTAGAGGAGAATTTACTTGCGCTTTTTTCTATTCACTGTGATCTTTCCTCAGTACTTGCAACGACGTGTTACCACCGACATCAGATTTTACTAGCCTCGAGCTTTATACGAATAACAGGTCAATTTCTTTCTTTAAATCCTTTTTAAGTTTATCTCCTTCTGGAATATGTTTAATCTGCACCATTTAATCCTGGTTGTGTGGATTGTTTTTGTTCTACTTCTCTAAGTGTCTCCGGTTTTTCTCTTTTCTTGTTTTTTGTTTTTTGTTGTTGCTATTTAGGCTTGGCTTTTTGCTTATCCCGCAACTATTTTTGTGAGCATTCATCTTTCCAGCCTATGCTTTGTGGGCCGTGACGAGTAACTGCCAGAATTCTCCCAGGTCGTTTGGACAGTTTCCGTTACGTTCTTATTAAAGTCAATGATAATCTACGATATTTTTCTCTTTCTTGAAGGTTATTCAAATTTTTTAAACTAAAGCTTTATTAACCCTTAATGCTTTATCTTTGGAGGATCCTCTAATGGAGAAAGGGAGTTTTTTCTTCTCTCTATCTCATATTCACCCTCTATCCCCTTTTGCCATCTCTAACAGTACTTCTTTGTTTGTTGGTGTGAAATTTCACGATGGATATCTTTTTTTTTTTTTTATTTATTTAATTCTTTTATTACTTTCTTTTTAATTTTTATTTTTTTCTTATTATTCTTCTTTTTTAATAATAATGTATTTTGGATGTCAATTTTTTTCAGTATTAACTGATGAAACAATTTCTGGTCCATAACGAATTTTTTTTTCTTTACTTTAATTTATAATCATCAGAATACTTCTTCAACTTGCTTATCTACCTTACGTTTACATTAGCATATTAACAAAATATCTGACCCTTACTATCACGACTTATCACTTCTTTTTTAATAATCCTATTAAATAAATATTTTTCACTTGAGTAATTCATACTGCACACTTTCATTAATTCATTAATTATCACCACGCTATTTATTATTATAATTGTGCATCTTATTTATATATTTCTTTATTATTATTATTATTATTATTATTATTATTATTATTATTATAATTATTTAAATTTTATTTATTACATTATTATTATTATTTAAATTATTATTATTATTTAATTATTAATTATATATTATTATTTATTATTTATCTGGACCCTTCTATCAAACCAGATTGTAATAGTAACAGGTGGATCACTGAATTCTTGGGGCAATTCACAATATATGTAACATACTGCGAGTAGATGAAAGTTAAATTAATTAATTGGCCCAGAGTTTACTCCCTCATTTTAGGTACGAGTACAATTAATAATAAAAATATAAGGTTACTAAAAGGTGTTAATTAATACTTCAAATATACCGTTATTTCCTATATTTAAATATATTCCCTTTGATAATTTTTTAGATTGCATGATTAATTAAATATTAGTAATATAAATTTATTAAAATCTATATAATTAAATAAATATAGATTGTTAATTTGTTACATTTGAACACTCAATATATATATATTTCGTAATATTAATTCGATATATATAGATATATATAAATTTTATTTAAAAACGATAGGAAATGAGTGAGAAGTCAAGTGTGAATGATACTTGAATTAAGTACTTATTGACTGTAAGATAAGATATTTCTAACCATTTCTCAATATTAATATTAATATCTTATATTTCCACTTATGATCAATACGTGTATCAAATAGTACGACTATACTTATCAAGAGATCTTGTTATAATATACTTATATATAAGTAACCTATAATTGATTATTAACTACCTTTATTAAATTTATAATATATCTAATAATAATGTAAATATATAAAGAGCTCTGAGTTAGCCAAGGGCAATGCCCTGACCACGTCTTATTTCGGTACTAATGATGTCGTTAGGCTCGAACTATAACTAAACGACTTTATTACCTCCTTTGGCTATCAGATATACCGGTAGGAAAAGGACTCATTATTGAGTTATTGCCTTAAGATTATTATAAATAATTAATAAACATTATATATTAATATAAAATAAAATAAATACTATGAAAAATTTAAATTTGACTACATTTAATAAGATCACACATAAGTATTTTATTTTTGTTTATATTATTTATAAAATCTAGGCAATCACCAATAAGATGATCCTTTCTCCTACCGGCTTAATATCTGATAAGCAAATGGAGGGCAGACGGAGTTCGGTCCAACGACATCATTATGTCACGATAACAAGCGTGTACAGGCATTGCCCCTGGCACGCTCTTTATATTATTTTATATTAATTAAATAAAAGGGTGAATCAACTTTTCTTATGAGTTATGTCTTTAGTGTCTACTATTATGATACACAAAGTATTGATCATAAAAGTGAATATAAATAAGATATAAATAATAAGAGAATGGGTGAATTAATCTTCCATCTCAAGCTAAATGTACAACTCTATAATATCTACATTCACTTTATAAGACCCTCATTGTACCAATCGTAATATTATTAAAATTATAATTATATATATAATCTTTAAGGAATTAAAATAATAAACAAATATATAATATATAATAAAATAAAAAAATTTATTTGAGTTGTCAATGACAAAAATCTTATTATATATAATTATATATAAGATAAATAATATTATCATAATTATTAATATCTTAGCAATCAAAACCATTATAAAATAAGGGTAATAATTATATTAATAAAGAAATCAACATCAAGCCCAATTACTTATAATACACACCTTTTAACCACTTTATTTATTATTAAATTGGTATAAACTCGAGTAAGTGGTAATAAAGTAAGAGTTATACTCTGGGCCATTTAAGTATTAAATAACTACTATACCTACTCGCTGTACATATTAATTGATGCCCCCAGAATCGTGACCCCGTTCATTACAATCTTACTGTAATAAAAGGGAGCCAGAATAATATATTAATAATAATATATTAATAAAATAATAAATAATGATAAATAATATAAATAATAATATACTATATAATAATATATTAATAATAATTATATATATATAATAATTAATATAATATAATAATATAATAATATAATATAATTAATTAATAAATTATATTAATATTAAATATATAATATAATAAAAATTAAAATATATAATAAATTAATAATAATATATTAATAATAACTGACGTATGATAATTATATGAATAAGTGTGCAGTTAAATGAATACTCGCAAGTAAAATATTTTAATATAATAAGTATTAAAATAGAAAGTAATATATTGAGTGGTACAATATTGTTTAAATACTAAAATAAACGTAAGTATGATTAAGCGTGAGAAGAAGTTTTCTATGATTTAATAAATATTCAAAAAGAAATAAATAGTTCGTTTATCCATAATAAATAGTTACCTTATTACATAAACTGAATATATACCCTACGCATTTAAAAAATATAAAATAAATCAAAGTAAAATCTAATGTGAAATGTAATATAAAATATAATAAAAAAAAAGTACCTTGTTTTACTCAAACTCTTTTAAAAATTAACTAACCTCAAGGAAGCTGTTAGTTGAGATGCAAAAGGGGGGTGGGTAGAGAGAAGAAAAACTACCCGCCGCTGAAACCCGCCAAAAATTATCCTATAATTAATAAGGATAAAAGTCTTTCTTTATATAAATTTGATAAACTCAAGAAGAGAAAAAATCAGTAATAATCTGCTTTAAGTAACTTACACTGATACCAACGATTTCATGGCTATTTTTACTTATCCGATCATCGAACAGCGCTCGGACTCAAAATTTGTGGCATGCGCATACCATGCATCGGCCAATGACCGCCCATGAATATAATAATATATGCATTCATAGAATAAATCTCACAAAAAAAACAAAAAAAAAAAGCAACATGACGGGTAAGAAAACGTCTCGCAAAAACCTTAAGAAAATTCGAAATACTATTACCATTAATAACTTAAAGGTTTTTAAAAATTGCTGTTTTTGTTAAAGCGCTATAAAAATCGCTTGGTACGTACCGCTCAGAGAATAACCAGAAAGTAAAGGCATATAATATTCCTCTTCACGCCGCATAACTTGTATTTTATTATAAGTATATCTCTATCACAGCAAAGGTATTATATTTTATACAAGTGTCAAAACACACTTATTCTTTGTCTATATTAATTTGTTTATTGAAAAGTAATTTAAGAATATATTAGACACGGAAATTTTAAATATTAACTTTTGATTGGATCATATTGTAATGATATTGTAATTATTTGAATTGTACTAAAATAATTAATGATGTCGCATTATTATAAAGGAAATTACTCTCACAATTAATAGACTATTTTACCTAAGGAAGTTAAAATGTCATCGATAGAAAATTTATAATATCATTGCTGAAAGGAGGTCATGATGAGGAATATTATAAAAAGCCCCAATCATTCTCCTCCTATTAACCCCTAATAATGAGATGGGATGGCACTTGTTAAATAAACGGCTCTATTTCAAGGAGTTGACTCGAGTTCAAGATGTATATCTGAAATAATTCCTTTGGAAAGTATATTATATCAAAGGATAAATTTGTTAGTTTTTGTTACGGTAAATATAAAATTTAATTAATATATGTGATAAATAAAACTTTACGGGCTGAATGTGATAAATATATATCTGAATATGGTATCATAAGAGAGGATTAGTCCCCGTTAAAGAAGATATATAATTCCCTTTCGTTTTTACTTGGAGCCTGAAGAAAAGAAAACTGTAATAAATTCAAAGGTAAAGATGAATATATTTAAATATTTCGGTAGGTTTACTCTATATAATTATCAGTCTATTGTTGTAGAATGTCTTTTATGCGACTGGGTTATTAAATTTAGCACGTGCTATCGGCGGATGCACAGTTTAAAATTTTTCCCTGAGTATATTATTATTTTTCCATCGATCATTAATAATTAAATCTCAGATAATCTACGCGTTAAGAAAGTTCCTCGTTTGAACTATAATCGCAGTAATTGTTAAAAATTGTTAAATTTATTGAATATACTCAGAAGTAATAAAATTACGAAGTGTAATTATATATATTTCCGAATTGTAGGATATCAGATGAGAGTCTAATTCTGACTTTAAATATATTTTTGTATATGTTTTGTTTCTAATGGAGACCGAGATTAATTCAAGACTATTTGTCTTCCCGAATTTACATTATAGAAACGACATTATAATATATAATCATGAGTAATATACTAGAGTAAATTAAAACTTTTCGTTTTCGTGGTCGAGCGCGATATATTTGAAGAGAGGGAGGAGCTATGTTAATCCTATATTATTAAGCACCTTTCTAGAATCTTGTTACATACACCCGAAAGCAGGGGTAGTTCTATAGTAAAAACGAAGCGCTCTGGTAGTGTTATCTGCAAGAGGATTGAAAAGTTGTTGGTCTCTTATAAAATATTAGGGTTACAACCATTCTACGGAATAATCTATGCCAATCGTTATAAAACTTTACAATATAAATGTATTTTATTCTTCTAAATAGTTGTAAAGTACTTGAGGCTACCTTTCTCCTCTCTCGTCCTATGGGCTTGCGGAGGAGGAATATATCACCCATACTTCTTCTCACTCCGAAATGGTCACGAGGGACTTGCCTCTCTAACCAATTTATTGAAAATTATCAGCCATCACATAATACGTTCCTTACTTCACTGATAATTATGTATATTCAATGACTATCTGAACCTCATAATGATCTTTGAGAGGCACCCATATAGTCTAAATACCTGCAGAAACTGTCACTTTAAAGACTCTCCAAATTTGGATCTCCATTCTCTTCATTATCCCCGAGGAGCAATATACTGATTGAGAGTGTATGTGTACTTAATGTTAGTAACATGGTGTATCGTGGGTTATATACATTAGGCTACATCTTATAAGATACACATAAAGTCCTAAACTTGGTTCGATTTTTGTAATTATTATTTCCGTTTTATATATTTTAAAATCTTCGAAGTTCAACACCTAGGAGAATGGTAGTCTCTTGCGTCTCACTTCTAACGGAGCGCATCTATAGTGCCATGAAGCCCTAAAGGAGAGAGAGCAAGCTGATGATGGTCGTCAGCCTTGACCCACTTATTTACATCCACACAGTAAGCACCGTCAAGCACGTGTACAGGGCATTGAGCTTCCTGCACGCATCTTTATATCTAATTCTGGGTTGATATTACTTAAGAGTGTAAAGTAGGTTAATAATCAACCATTTAAAAATAGCCTCCTGTTCCTAAGATACAAAGATCTCCTCTCGTACACGTGTCCTATCCTCTCTGATTACATCCTCCAGTCTATATTCTTGTTAGCTCTTAAACTTTAATAAGTCTGAGAAATAATAGATATAGCATAAATCTCTTCAAGTGATTCTACAAGATGCGGCTAATAAGTGAGTGGAACGGAGTATCCTTACTCACTTCTTTCTTCTATCAAATTATCGAGGACTTACAAGTACATCAATGTATCACACTTGCCCCTTTAAGGGCGTGAATGCTGTTCTATAAAACCTCTTAATAATCAACTCTTGGATTCCGAACTAATAATCGAAATAATTTATTTCTGAAACTTTGTTCATTCACACGCACAAAGTTCTTTAGATTTCATCTTTGCTTTACACTGCAGTATGAAGAAAATATGTCCCATGTACCCGGATTTGTTTCATGTGTAATAAAAAAAGAAGACTTTATTATTTGCATGATGAATATCTAAATATAAGTCGACCTGTTCAAGGTCAATTCTAATACTTCTCATAATAACATTGCCCTCTCTTTGTTTCTAAATAAAATACTTTCCCTCTTCGTATTTAATAATTAATCCACTCTTGTTCTAACACGGAATCGTTAGTGAGCCTCTCGTAAGTATAAAACTACTCGGGGTCTACAACTAGTTAGGATCTCAGCAACTTATATTGACGCGGTTCTTCTGTCTCTCTAGTTCTTGAAACTTTCGACAACATCACTCTTGGTCTTAAACATAAAAACCAAATGTCCTCTGGATACTCCACTCTACATACACACGGTGACTGCGAGTGGCGGGAGGATGGACACAGAGAGGAGGCTGTGGGCGAGGAGAGTAGCTATCTAGTGGTCCCCCGCGCTAATCTTGGAGAAAACTTATATAATATACCTTCGAAATCCTTTAGTTAGCACTGAGTTTATTGAGACAGAACACGACGTGTCTCTATCCTGAAGGGTTTACTATATGTATAGATACTGAAAAGTCTCGCTTCAATAATAAAATCTGTGGGGTGAGCATGCGAGTCCGATTGATGTTACATTACCTCCGGGATATGGTATGAGGACTATATATGGTCACTAATTACTAACATATCTAAACATAGCTACAATTAAAATGTTCAAAGTATATCGTTACATTAATATTTCTGTAATGTGTTCGTTTTTCACCCTTTTTTCCAGTGATGGGTATTTCAAGGTCAGATTTGCTTTTTGTTGTTTTTATTATCAGCTAGCCTTCTCAGACCAGTATCTCCGCTGGAACTCTACTATGTGGTGTGGTCGATAGCAGTGTGGTGTGGCTCGGCGTTGGTATATGAGCGCGCTATTATTCACTATTACGGTTATATATATAATATAATATATATATCTTTCTGTCAGTCCGGGGTGGTGTTTGGCGCCGTTTTGTGCAACTCTGGTTATATATATACCTAGGCTCGTTTAAGCCGTACTAGGTGTTTTTTTTCACATATCATTATAATTTTGGCCCTTATTCTTTCATTATTGAGTATTCTGTGCCCTTTCCTTTATTACATTATAATATAATATATATATATATATATAATATTCCAGTGGTTCTTTTTTATTATATAATATATACACTTAACCTTTGGCCCCCCTCCGCCCGTGAAATCAGCACTAGGTCGTATCATTATTCTGGTAACTGAACCGTGACACTATTCGGAATCAATGAAACCTGCCTAGATCAGGGATATGAGGAATGTGAGTTATGGGTTTGGTAGTAAACATACACTATACGGTCCCAATACCACTACACACGCCCGTCGCTCTTACACCATCGACGACTTCTATATCTGGCGTGATCTCCAGCGTTCGCGCGAGTTTTGTAAACAATGAAAAGCGCAATGACCTGAGTGTTACATAATGGTCCATTTATGTCTAAATAATATGGCCCAGTGTTTATCCACTGTTTATTGTCTAGCTCGTCATAATTGTGTAGCGCGAGAGTAACAAAAGGTAGAGATTCTCAATATATTATAGAACTCTGTTCTATCATAATGAATCATTCAGGAGCAAGTACCTTATTCAACACTCCTCCCTATTGTTTATTCTGCGAACGTGGTTAGTCCATTCCAATTTTTCCGTTCAAGCATTCATTTAATCCTCCGATTATGATGTAGAGGCTTTGGTGAAGTCCATCTGCATGTTGATTTCTCACCTGCTAATCTAGTCACTCTATTTCGATCATTTTTGAACTTTTTCTCTAATGAAAGAAATGGCGTACTTTTATATGCTCTGGTCATTACTTTTGGAAATTTCCTGGATTTCTTAACTTCAGAGTTTTTAATAGCTGCTTATCATTGTCAAATCCCAAAGAGTTACAGGTTTTCTCCTGAATGCTTACTATGTAATTTCTTCCAACAAGTTGATGAATGCCACACAATTCTTTTGGTGCCTCACTTGCTGCCATAATTTTCAGCTTCTGTTCGTTTGAATAGCAATCTGTGAACTTTGCTTTTGACTCATCCATGAAATTGCTCCTCCAGCAATATAAACAAACAAATTCCCAGTTGTTTAGAATGCCCTGTTATCTTAATCCCCAGCTGATTCTGCATACTGTTACTCTTATCCAGATGATACTTGTTCAGAATCACATTTATATATCAATAAACCCTTCTCTTGTGTACCCTCTCAAGTATCTTTCGAACACTCTTAACTTTTGTATCACATCTTCTATTTGATGGATTTTCACCACTTCTGGCAAGATAATTAACAACAAATGCAATATCTGATGTCTGGTCTTGTTGCTGTTGCAAGATATAGAAGAGCTCCTATTGCTTGATTCTGTTAGGAGTGAAGTAATATTACTTCTCTCTCCTGGCCTCAATGTCCATCGTGTTAACATTATTCCATTAATCATGGGTTGTCTTGGTGACGTTTCTTTGCCTTGTCAAGTTTCCATACCAACTTCTTTAGTATTCTTTTTAGTATAACATGAACTGACTAATTTTCTTTGAGCCATCATTTCTTGATTCAATTTCATTCTAAAAAATATGTTTGCAGATTTTTATATGTTATTTTGAATTCCTTTTTTCAATTCTTCTAAAAATTTCTGCAATTCTGCTTGACTTGTTGATGCAACCTAGTCCATCATCAACATATAATGCAAGTAGATTTTATATTCCATTCTGATTTCTTATGTAAAAGACAAGGATCAGCTGTACTTTACCAAAATTAAGCTTTGAAAGAAAGTTTCCAAGTCTTTCATTCCCAGTATCTGGTGCTTGCTTAAGCCCATACAAAACTGCGTTTTAATTGCATACTTTGTCTGTCCCATTTTCAAAACCTTTGGGTTGTTTCATATATCATTTCTTCTGATTAAATTTCCAATAAGAAATGCCTGTTGGAAACATCACAATTGTATTAAGGACATATTTTCTTTAGTTGCTACACACTTATTAAAGTCCTTACAGTACTTTTATTTGCTAACTGGACTGAATGTTTGTTCATAGTCAATTCCTTTTATGTTGACTATACCTTTTGCAACTAATCTTGCTTTATATTTGTTAACTGACCATCTGGATTCATTTTAATTTATAAATCCATTTGTTTCATTGTTTTCTTTTGCGTTATTCAACTAGTTCCAAGGTTTGATTTTCTTTCATGATTTCATTTCATTTTCATTGAATTAACCCATTTTTTCTTATGCTTATCTGCATAGCTTCCTTTATAATTTCAGGTTCCTTCCATATCTCTAATAATAGATAGTAACTGTCAGTCATCAAAACCTGATGGCTTTTTTATTACTGATCCTGTCTCTTAATGTTTGTGGGCTTACTATTCTATCTTGTTCTTCTATTCTGAATCAGATTCTATTTCTGTATCAGATTCTATTTCTGTATCAAATTCTATCTCTGTATCAGATTCTGTTTCTGTATGTGATGATGTTTAATCTAATTATAGATGTACTGTCATCAGTTTCTGTTTCTTTTCTCTTTGATCTTTCTTTTATTTTCTTTTTCTTGATCTATCTCATCTGATATTGAAGTTGAAAGTTCTTCTTTTTTCAATACTACATCTCTGCTTTAAACAAACAGAAATTATTTGGCTTGATCATATATTCTGTAGCTTTCATCTCC
>JABUQX010129471.1:0-12334 GCA_015478945.1 Trachelipus rathkii
CCGTAGTGCCTTTAGGAACCATGTGTAGCGGAGAAGACCAACAACTCTTGGAAGGGCGCACAATGCCAAGTTGTAACATGTGCTCAAACTCGGCCTTGGCGGCCTTGAGTATCAGGAGGAAGACGACGAGCCCGAGCAAAAGTTGAAGGGCCCACTGTCTCAATATGATGCTCGACAGAATGCTTAACTGGCATGTCCGCAGAGCAAGGATGTAATAAAGAAGGAAATTCCTTCTGCAGGAGGGTAAGAAAGGGAGAGACTACTGAAGAAGTTGGAGGAGCAATAGCAGAAACACCCTTTAGAGCAGAAGCAATAATAGCACCGGGAGTATAAAGAGAAGTATCGCCATCGACAAGTCGGCGATTACGAAGATCAACCATAAGATTAAAATGTGAGAGAAAATCGGCATGGGCTGCGTCACTTCAGCAACGAGAAAAACCCATGGGAACTTGCGGCGGAGAAAAAGATCCAACGTGCATAAACGCTCTCCATATACCGGAATGGAAGAGCCATTATGAAAAGTTGACGGCCAGAAAGAGGGATAGCAGAGTCCTGGGAAGGGTCCCTGGGAACCAAAGAAAGGCTGGCCCCAGAATCGATCAAGAAGGAAAGTTTAGAGGAATGATCGTAGATACGAAGAACATCCTGTGCAGTAGGAGGAGAAGAAGAAAAAGAGCCAGCATCTCCCGTCGCTCCTACGACGGGATGGCTGTCGAGAGAGAGGGCAGGAAGGATCGCACTTATTCGCGTCCATACCGAAAGTATGGTGATAGTAACAGTACCCATGCGGATACTGACGCTGGCGGGAGGAAGAAGCCGAGGGGGAACGAGGACCGCGAGAAGGACGAAAGTTGGAAGGAGTGCGATCACGGGAGCGAAAGGTGTTATTAATACCTGCCGAAGTGATGGAAAGAAGAGCAGATTTTATCTCAGCCATGCCCGTTTCGAAAACCGACATCCGGGCCTCGAGAGATGCTAGAGAAGATTGTACTGCGAAAACCTGAGGGTAGGAAGGTTGGGGTGGTTGGGAATAAGGAGGTTGAGCTGGAAAGGCGGCAGAAGGCGGTTGAGGGAGAAGGGGAATGTGTTGGGCGTGAGGCGCAGCTGTTTGCGGGGGAGGGAAAGCGGTAGCTGGTAGAGTACTGTGGAATGTGTTGGGCGTGAGGCGCAGCTGTTTGCGGGGGAGGAAGAGCGGTAGCGGTGGTAGGTGTGGGAGAGACTGCGAAAACGTTGGAAGTAGAGGTTATAGGTGGGCGCACAACCCTGTCCGCTATGGCGGCAAACTCAGGGAGAGTTTGCGCCGGATTCAACGACTGCAGGACGCTGTGATGCTCAGCGGGCATCTTCTGGAGGAAGAGTGTACGAATAATTTGCACCTCTCGCGGAGAAGGTGTACCCCCCAACAAACCCAGCATTCTCGTCATCAACTCTGATGGTTTTTGATCGCCCAGGGCGACGCCTCTAAGCAGCGTCTCTACCCGTTCCTCCCTGGTGGGGGCCAAGCGGTCGGTAATGAGTGTCTGGAGAGCGGCGTACGGGGTGGTAGAGACCCTAGTTTCCGCAAAACCGTCCCTAATTTTGGCCAGACAAGACTCTGGGAGAGCATTCACCACTCTCGCATATCTCTCCTTCTCGTCTTCTATGGACAGGAGCACTGACTCGGCGAGTTCAAACCAAAGGTCAGGATCGTTAACAAAGAAAGGTTGGAGATGTATAGATCGCGAGGACATGGTGAAAGGCGGAGAAATAGGTAGAGCGAGGGAGAGAAAAGAAGGGAAAGAAGATGGGGAGCGAGCGGAGGCGCTAATAGCGGATCGCGGGTGGAAAAAGCAAAGAAATTACAACCTTAGGAGCTAGACCAAGAATTAAAACGAGATTGCTGCGATATGAAATTTTCCAAAATATTTTAAAAAAAAAAAAAAAAATATTATTTTTTTTTTAATTTACTTGAGTGAGTGTACGAGGTTTTCCTCAGCACACAAGGGTGTGGCTATACCGTGGTAGTAATCCCACTGCAAGGGACGATAATAATAATAATAACAATAATAATAATAATAATAATAATAATAATAATAATAATAATAATACACACACACACACACACACACACACACACAATAATAATGATAATAATAATAATAATAATAATAATAATAATAATACACACACACATAATAATAATAATAATAATAATAATAATAATAATAATAATAATAATAATAATAATAAAATTGATAAAAACAATAATAATAATAAAATTAATAAAAATAATAATAATAATAATAATAATAATAATAATAATAATAATAATAATAATAATAATAATAATAATAATAATAATAATAATAATAATAATAATAATAATAATAATAATAATAATAATAATAATAAAACAATAATAATAATAATAATAATAATAATAATAATAATAATAATAATAATAATAATAATAATAATAATAATAATAATAATAATAATAATAATAATAATAATACAAGAATTTAATACGAGTTACGTGGGCTGTATGGAATACAGAACTTGACCAAGGCAGGGGTCCAACGGCGTTAGTTTGATACTCTGCTGACGGAGCTGGCTCTTGATGGCTGCAGCTGGACTCGTGAAGGCTGTTAAGAAGATAGAAAAAGGCACAAACACATATGATGGGCTAATACACCCGTTAAAAAATAAAAATTGATTTATATAAAAAAATAAATTTTTATATATTGTATATGTTTTCGACAGATGAGAGCTGGAGGAGATTCCTGGTCTTGTGGCGGGTGTTCCGGCTCCTATCATTGGGGCCTATCTTCACTCTTCAAGGGTGTCACCATCTGAAGCTCGGTACACAGGGTTTAGGTTCTTGTGACCGCTTCTTTGAAGGGATGTAATAAGGAGTTGGTTGTTCTTTTTCAGTTTTATTTTCCTAATTCTATCTTTACAGTTGAGGGTTGGACCCCTGTCCTAAAAAAAACAATAATAATAATAAAAAAAAAAACAACAAGGTATTAGAACAGGGTAATCCTAGTTATTACTATTCTACATATGAATCATATACTGCAGGAAGAAATCCTACAGAATATGAAACTAATGCAGAGTAGCAGTACAAAAATGAATATCAATTTGTTTGTTTCATGTGTAGACACACAGACAGGAAAAGATCCCTCCTAGCACATATCCATGAAGCCAGTATTAGACTCTTTGGGTATGAGTTGTATTAACTCAGGTACTCACACACATAAAGAGTACCCGTACGTATACATATATATATATATATATATAGATATTATATATATATATATATATATATATATTATTAAGTTATTATATATATATATATATATATATGTTATTATATATATATATACATATTGCATATATATACATACATACATACACATATATATATATATTATGCTATTATATATATATATATATACATATATTATATATATATATATTATTGGTTGGTTATTATTATATATATATATATATATATTATATATATATATATTATATTACATAAACATATATATATAAAGAAGAAGAATATAGTATACATATATATATATATATATTATATATTGTTATTATTACATACATATATATATATATATATATATATATACATATTATTATTATATTATATATATATATATACATATTAGTTATATATATATACACGTAAACATACATATATATATTATATATATATGTATATATTGGTTATTATTACATATACATTATTATTGTTATTACATATTATTGCTATTATTATTATTATTATTATTATTATTAATATTATTATTATTACATATATTATTACATATTACATACATTATTGCATTAATGCATCAATAATTCTTTCAATCCCAGACTATATATATATATATATATATATATATATATATATATATATATATATATATATATATATATATATATATATATATATATATATATGCAGGTATATAGATAAAGAGCCAGGGAGGTATTTCTATATATATATATATGAGAGTATGAGAGAGAGAGAGAGAGAGAGAGAGAGAGAGAGAGAGAGAGAGAGAGAGAGAGAGAGAGAGAGAGAGAGAGAGAGAGAGAGAGAGAGAGAGAGAGAGAGAGAGAGAGAGAGAGAAGGCTGCGAATTCTGCGTAACTGCAAGTGTTTAATGTTCTGCCAGAATTCGGGCATGGGTGGTTTATGTCCCGCTTGGGAGATTTATACACCAAATAGCAGTTTAGACCTGCTATCCACCGTATTAAACAGCATGCCTTAATCATAATGTATAGATACACAGGATATTTGATACCATAGCGTTTGCACTTCTAATTTCTAGCTATTTTGGCTGTGGCCCTTCTGCGCTACAATTACCTTTCATTGGACTTGTACGTGACCCACAGGCCCGCTCTGGGTTAGGTACAGCCAATAACAGTCTATCCGGCTGTTATTTGCTGTATTATAAGGTAAATATCTCTAACTCTCCGAAATTCTAACACCTTTGGGCTGGTACCCTTCTGCGACACAATTACCTCTCCTTGGGCTTGTACGTAACCCACAGGCCCGCTCTGAGTTAGGTACAGCCAATAACAGTCTATCCGGCTGTTATTTGCTGTATTATAAGGTACATTCGTTAAGGAAATGGTTACCGCGGGGGTCGGAGGGGTAGTCTTTATACCAGGCGGTGTGGTGAGCGTTGAAATCGCCTCCGAGAATAAGATTTGGAAATGTGGATAAAATTGATAGGGAGGGGTGTGAGGTTGTTTGGGTGGGGGGATTTGGAGTGACGAATATAGAGTTTGAAGTTGTTATAGGTATTCCTGTTCAGGAGGATGTAACAGGATCATGTATACATACAGCATATATTATTATTATTGTTATTATTATTATTATTATTATTACATTATTATTATTACATATATATTAGTTATAGTTATTATTATTATATACATATATATATATATATATATATATATATATATTATATATATATATATATATATATATATATCCCTTAGGTGAACTTTTCGGTCTAGGCAAAATGGCGATTACATTGAACTGTATGTATATATATATATATATATATATATAGTTAGTATATATAGTATATATATATATTATTATTATTATTATATATATATATACAGTTATTATATATATATATATATATATATATATATATATATATATATATATATATATATATATATATATATATATCGGTTCTTAAGCATGAAATCCCCATAAAACAATAATGGCAACTGACTTTTACACAGCGCCATGCCAGTAACCACCCTACAAAATGAGAAGATGCCAATAATTACTTCATGCCGTCGTAACACAAAAACGGTCGATGCTAGAGAAAAACTAAAAACATATTTGGAATCTGCATAAAAAACTGAATAAAAAAATAGGAAGAATTTTTTTTTTTTAACTGTTTAAATTTTAATAATAAAAAAAAAATAATCAGTGCTAATAATAATGTTATGTAATGGTGATAGTGTTAACATTAATGTCATTTATAATAGTTTTAGTATTAATGATTGTAGTAATGTTAAGATATCAATATTAATGTTAGTTATAACAATAATTCTTAAATGGTAGTGATATATATTTTTGTATATATATGAAGTGTATGTATGCATATACAGTAGCATCTCGCAATAAAGGCGTAATTAGGACCGGATCCTCGCCGTTAAGTGAAAAACGTCAATAAGTGAATTAATGTTTTTTTTGTGCCTCGCAAGTGCCTGCAAGCAAAACTAAGTACTATGTACTAGTATATATTAAGTGTGCAATAACACTAACTATAAAACAATGTTAGAAAGGGAAATTAACATGTTTACCTTTAAATATATATTTAGTACATACACTACATAATTTACAATTGAAAAGAAATAGAAATATAAAATTTTAAATATAGAATGTTTTTATTTTGAGGATTGCCACATCTTCGTCCCGAACTGTGCAATGGATTGTTGCAAAAGCTTCATCATCTGAGTCTCTCAAACAAACCGTCTTTGTTTGCCGATGGTGAGAGGTGAGGTAATTGGTGTAAGAAGTCTGAAGCTGATGGCGACACCAGACGTTTCAGTGTATTAGTAACGATGGTGCTCTATTGAAATGACAACTAAGAAGCTTGTCTCAGAGTGCCTCTTCTTCTCGAGTAGAACTTGCTTAAAACATGCAATGACATTTGTTATGCAGCATTGACTTTTGACGATCTTTCAAAGTTTAACTTAATAAATTTATTATAAAATTGCGAGATAGATGCAGAACACACGAAGACAGTAAGCAGACTGACTCTGCATGCAGTTGTAATTACGTACAGCACAGTTTGGCGATTAGCCGTGTGTTCGTTCGTGAGTGCCGCTTTTCTCCGCACAATCCACTGAGTAGTTAAGAGACGTATTGGCGAAACGCTCGTTAAGCGAGGTAGCCATTTATTGCGAAAGTGCTACTGTATTCATTATATATATATGAGTATATATATATATATTATATATATATATATATCTCTATATATATATATAATAGTATATTATATATATAATATATATATATATATATAATATATATATGATATAAGTATATATATATACTATATATATATATATATAGTATATTTATATATATATTATATATATATTATATATATCATATATATATAATGATATAATTATATATATATATATATTATATCTATATATATTAAGATATATATATATTATATATACATGTGGCGTCGCCAGCTTCCAAGCTAGGGGGGCAGCTTAAAATTTTTAAAGCTTATATATATATATATATAGTATATTTATATATATATATTATATATCTTATATTAATATATATATATAATATATATATATCTAATATATAATTATATTATATATATATATATATCTATATATACTATATATATTATATATATATATATATAGAAGAAGAAGAAGAAGTTAGAAACATTTGTATGGATAATTAAATTAAATTAATATTTAAAAATTATTTTAATAAACAATAAATATTCAAATCAAACATATCCAATGATGGAAAATTTACAATATAGAGCAGTTGCAAATTGATGATCTAAAAAAGTATATTTTCCTTGGGTTCAACGCAATTTTACAACTGACTGTTTTGAATAAAATAATCATATTTGTCAAACACAAATTTTCTATGTACACTCTCATAGCCAGTTCGTTTAACCTGTCGTCTTCCATATTACTTCGCAGTGCCACTATCTTGATCGTTAGAGAGTACTGAAGAGTTGTTCTATGTACTGGTGCTGGCAGTGTTGGGCGAGGAGTATCATCAAAGTCTTTTTTCGTCGACGGAAAGAAATGTTCAGTCTCCTTTAAGACTTGGGAGACAAGCATCGTTTTAGTTCTCACTTACTCAGTTTCTTGTCCTTGCAAATTTTGTACCCAAAGTTCTAGTTTTTCTTCTATGCCTTCTAAGTGTAAAAACTTAATAAAACTGAAGCTGTCTTTTTCCTTTTAAACTCATCGATTGTTTATGAGTAGCATGTGGAGAAGAGATGTAGATATGTCAAATTGCATGAGCATGGCTGCATTTCAGAAGAAAACGTATTCCAAAGAAGAAGTGTATAAATCCAGATACGGAGCTATTAAGGATCTTCTCCAGAACTTTCCCGTAGGATTTGTTGCTGATGGTTGCTGCGGTGCTTCTGCCTACCAAAAATCCGTGGTATATTCAGATTAAATCCCAGTTGCTCGGCGATTCATCTAACCTTTCTGTTAACATCTATCAATGCGTGATTTTTGCTTCACCTTTTCGGATGGCTCCAAACCATTTCACCCAATATGTTGAATGTGCTGCGATGTTTTGACGATATCCAAGGTCTTAGATTCGGAGAGCATTTACAACTGGCTCTGACATCGCAGAGTATTTCGCGATTATCATAGCATGATGAATGACGACTTACAACTGCTGAATGTCACTGAAAAGCGCGTTTTCTGTGGGGTTTTCCTTAGTCAAAAGGATTTCTGAATGCTTGCATCATTCGTAAACATAGTGCTCTCCTTAAACACTCTGATGGCACTTGTGTTGTTAGCACCGAATCTGGTCGGCATAGCTTGGAATGTTTGGATAATTTTCTTCTGCAAGACCGTCTCGCGAAAATAACGTAATATGTCTTTATAGTCCAACAGTATTGCAATAATTTCTGGTAATATTGTGGGTCAAATCGATTTACACTAGACTTTTGTTTTGTGTTAAGAGCATATGAAAGATACAATGCCTTTTTTTTTATACTTTTTCTTCAATATTGCTTGGACACCTCCTTCTTTGCCAGACATCGTAGAACAGCCATTGAAACCCAAGCCCACGCATTTTCTCGGATCCTGTTCCTTTGCGGCTCGTGACAAAATCGTCAATGGCTTTCGCAATGGTTTTTTGCGTCAAGCGCTTTTAGTTCTACAAAGCCAATAAATTCCTCTTTGATTCATCGACTCTTTGTCGAAATAGCGCAAAAACACTACGGAAATTGTTCCTTTCCAGAAAATATCAGCGTTTCATCTGCTAGTAAGCTATATCGTGCACGCTTCCTTTACCCTTATTAACGATGCTTTCCTTTATAGTAAGTAGTACCACATAGAATGATCTCATTCTAAATCTGAACTGATTGGTATATGGCATTTTTCTCCCTTTTCAAAATGGCTTTTCATATGATCTCCGGCATCTATTCATAAGCGGCACAAATCTTGCAACACTTCCTCATCATGGAAATGCTTACCAGCGAAACGGTAAATCGCGCGTACCAGAAAATGTCAAACATGAAATTATTGAGGATAATATTTTTTTATTTTCTTCTATGATTTTCTTGAATGCTGGTTAATTTGGCTGTCTACGGCATCGTCTGTAGGAACAATCTTGGCAGCTTCAACAGCAGTTTTATACCACTCTATGTTTGTATGTCCTTTACAAACCGCAATAACATCTTTATATTAGTGAAAGGTCTATTGTTAATATGAGCCATGGACCGGCCTTTGAACAAAGTTTTATTTGGTGGAAAATAAAATAACAAAATTTTCAAAAATGCTGCCTTTGATTTAGCCTTGAGTATGGTTCAGCCAAGGTGAATATGCTCCAACTTCATAATTGAATTCCCTTAAGTGGGTAAAGAATCTTCCAAATCTTCCCAAAATCATATTAAATAGGTCTTAGGTGGATATCCAACCTCTTGTCAAGTAACTGTTTTTCTTTTTTCCGTCTGTAGAAATCATAGAATAATGTCCAACGTATCTAGCCAATGCATCTTTTCGTGACTGTCATCTATGAAAGCTAGCTACGTAAATCTGGACCATAAATCTGACTCGTCGAGGTGCTGGGCCTGGGTGTGGGTCCTTCATCATGCGAAATATGCGAAGTAGGAGGGATTGCGTCTTGTGTAGTCTTAGTTGAATTTTGGTATGTCTTTCGTTTTCATCGCTACCATTTCCATTTTTATCCGAGTTCTTCCTTTTCAAATTTACTGCAAACAATATATATATAATATATATATTATACTCTATATATATATATATATTATTACTAGTATATATATATATATATAATATAATATATATAATAATATATATATATATATATATTATATATATATATATATAATAATATATATATAGTAGAGTACACTTTATGGTCATAGGCAAATAATTTTACTAGCATTCAATGATGTTAACGAGAAAAGAAATTAAAAGTATAGGCAAACTATTGTTGGAAAATACTAATCTGTCTGGTGTTTGTAATAAAGAATTAGTTTTTAAAAACGAAGCTTAACCACATATGGGACAAGTAAGATCATGTGTTATAAAATTCCTACTTTTAAGAAGTAAATCGTCAATTTATATTAATATTTAAAGTAAAACGTACGTATCAAAGGAATCTCCTAATATCTAGTGATCTGATAAAATGAACTATATAACTTTACACTGAGGCGGTGTTGAATTATAGATTGGCGTCACGGAGTGATAATTTCATGCTACTTTGAACCTTAAACACTTAATAAAGAATTGGGAATCTGACTGAACACAACATCTAGATTTATCTACATATCAACATTAAAAAAACATAGATAGAATACACACAGTTCTTCCTGCAAATAAAGAAGGCAATTAAATGAGTGAGAAAGTACCTGCATCGCAAGCAAAATGTGAGAAAAGACGATTGCAACTAGCTTCGATATATACTTTATATATATATAAATATATATATATATATATATAATATATATATATATATTATAATATATATATATATATATATATTATTATATATATAATAATATATTATATATAATATATATATATATATATATATAATATATAATATATATATATAATAAATAATATAATATATAATAATATATATATATATATCATAATAACGTTCTAACGCCATACCCGGAACGGGACGTTGGATCAAAAAAAATCGCAGGTAGACTCTATAAGAGTAAACACTTCTAGGGGGGGGCAAGCTCCCCCCCCGGCCCCCCGACGACGCCCATGTATATATATAATATAATATATATATATATATATTACTATAATATATAATATATGGTCAGCGTTTAGTATATCCGTCATATGTATCTTCAAAAACTATTAATGCTACAGTAAAACGGAATAACATTGGTGGAATGCTGGTCCAATTTTACTGTTGGAAAAAAATGTAAAAAAAAAAAAAAAAAAAAAAAATCTCCAAAACTAACAACAATAGCTACAGCGAAAAAGAATTACATTTTTGGAATCCTGGTCAAAATTTTAGAAATATGTAAAAAAAATAAAAAATAAAAAAAATTATTGTTAATAATTATGATAATATGATTAAAAGGCGTACTTCTAGAGACCTTTTATTGTTTATTTTTTGTTGTTTCTCGTTAAAAATAAATAGACTTTCTCTAAATTTTGTTTTTTTTTTTACTAAAGAATACCCTCAAGGGTATTACCGCAAACCGATGCAGGAGGTTCGGGTCCTCTCGGCTGTCCGGGGAACTAACGGTAGGAGTTTTTTCTAATTCCCCCCTCCGGGAGGGTCTCCGGAACCCCCCGCTCTTTGGTATTTTGGGTGTCGCGGGGGTTCTCGCCCTTCCCCTATCGGGTAAATGGAAAACGTCCCCCTAGGTTCCCCTCGGCTCGAAAGCCCCTATGTGTGGGCCGTATAAACTGCAAATTTAAAATAGAAAGTTCTATTATTTTAAACGAGAACAACCCATAAATTAGGTCTCTAAATAGGCCTTCTAATCATATTGCTATAATATTACTAAATATTTTTTTATTATTATTTTTTTTTACATTTTCTTATGTGAAAATTTTACCAGGATTTCAAAATGTTATTCTTACGCTGTACTATTGTCAGTTTTTGAAGAAAGATAATATATATCATATATTATAAATATATATATAATATATATTTTATATTTTTTTTTTTTTTTTTTTTCTTTTTTTTTTTTTTAAGCATTTCACGTACTAAAATTGGAACCAGCCATCCACAATGGATTCCGTTTTACTGTAGCATTATGATGTTTTAAGATACATATTAACTGATATAAGCTAAATCGCTGGCTATTATATTAATAATATATATGATATATATTATGATATATGAATTATATATATATATACTATATATATATATATATATCTATAATATATATATATAATCTATTATATATATATATATATATATATAAATCCACTAGCTTTTGTCGCGAGTGGATGTTACACTTTTTGCTCTCCATGCGCCGACTAATATATAACTACAATATTGACTGAAAACGTGCTTAAACTGTTCTTCTGACGTGAAATTATTACTAGCATAAAAATTTAATTATTTAAAAAACTTTAAAACATCAATTTTATGCTGAAAATGTTTATAAAGGTTTTGTGAAAACTTGCGTTTATTCACTTGTGTAAATTTACTATAATGCTAAATTTATGTAACCTAAATTTAAACAAAAATCGAAACTTGATAAACTTGAATATATTTCGAGTGATTTGCAGTTATACTGTATATAAGATCAATTATTGATTGTAGTTTACCTAAAGCCAATAGATTTTGGTTAACCATTACGTTAAGATTAGAAAGCTCCAATTGTGTATAAACTTGCAAAGTTATTTAAATCATTTAATTTGTAAAATAGGTTCATTAATCAAGTATAAATTGCTGTTATACTTTATATCTGTGGCAGTCTAATTTGGGCCAATTTTGAACTTTTAACAAACCATTATTCGTTTAGTTTGTGTTATTATAGGAAGATATATTGTATTTGGTAGTGCCGCATGCGGAACAACGCCTATATGGCAAAACGATTTGGCTACAT
>JABUQX010129472.1:10000-25000 GCA_015478945.1 Trachelipus rathkii
CGCACCTGCATTTTTTCATATAATGTAAGGTTGCAGTGATAAATCCATATGAATTATAGTTTCACATGCCTAATAGTAAATACTAAATGAAATAGAACAATTGTGAATAATAAATACACAGAATTGGTAGGAAAAGACTTATATTTATCGACATATATCATTTTTTCCCAGAAAATTAGAAAATCAAAATCACACATATTTTCAATATTTAGTCGTTCCGCCCTTGGCTGCTATTAAAGCTTTGATACGCCTTGGCATACTATTAATGCATTCCTGTACCTTCTCCTGCAGCTTTGGGTTACGATTGCAGACCTGAATAATCTTCACAATCAGCTGCTGCTTTGTTGTAATCTCATCCTTTGCTACTTCTCTCTTCACCAGCTCCCACACATTTTCTATCCGGTTCATATCCGGCGAATTTCCCGGCCACGGCAATAGAGGTACATTCTGTTCATGCAGAAAGGCTTTTACTGAACGAGCAGTGTGGTAGGGAGCACCGTCTTGCATGAAAACGAAGGATTCACCATTTGGAAACCAATCTCTTATCTGGGGAAGAAGTCCATCATTCAACATTTTGATGTATTGGCCCTGTTTCATCATCCCCTTATCCCATTCGACAAGGTCGCCTACCATCAACTGATTATTATCCTGCTCTCCGACAATGTTTCCGGTCTTACTGGCAGAAATGTTGGAATTGATCAGCGAGGGGCGAAGCTTAGAAGTGTAAAGCCGAAAATTGGCGCTTGCACAAGGTGATACTTACACGCCTCCACATTGGCCACACCAACATCATTCACAGCCACTAGATGTCACGGAATCCCCCTCCCATTTGCAAATTTGCCGTTCCCGTGCCCTGCAATCTGTTCACCATATCTTCATTGAGTGCCCTAAACTGAACCCCATTCGCCATCGTCATTTTCCTATTCTATGGTTCATGACACTTTCTAATAGGTTATCCCATTATCTAATAGGTTATTGTCTGAATCCTCCCACTTTGATAGAAACACTATCTTCTCTTATCTCCAAAACATAAATATTCTAAACAGCATTTAATTTTATGAAACATTAGGACTTTATATAATGTAAGGACATCTTTTTATTTATGTTTTTATTTATTTTTTTATGGAATTTTTATTTCACCATCTAAATATTCTTTTACCACATTTAAAATAAGTATGAGCCAGGACCTACCTATGGAGTTGATTATTCAACTCAGTGTGGCCGCTTCCCTGTGGACCGTGGTGGGTCTTGTACACGTACTCACAATATATATATATATATATATATATATATATAAATATATATAGTATATATATATATATAAAGAAAGAAGAGGTTGTAAAGAAGAGAGAGTGTATATATATATATATATATATATATATATATATATATATATATATATATATATTATATTATTATTATTATATATATATATTCTTTTATTTGTTAAAGAATATCTAGTTTTTAAAACGTCATTAAAATTTTATATTAAATTTATTAACATTTCCTCGATATGATTTCAATATTAACATCATTTTTTTAGTTTTCAATCATTTTTTAATAAGTTCTGTCACTCCAAAGTTCAAACAATGCTTTTGAACATATATATATATATATATATATATATATAGAAGAGAAGAAGAGTATATATATATATATATATATTATATTTATATATATATATATATATATATATATATATATATATATATATATATATATATATATATATATATATATATATAAGGTACCTAGAACAGTTTCGAAAAGAAGCGGCCATCTCCTGACCTCCCTCTGTCCGCGATTTCATTGCCAGTTACCATGGGCGTAGGCAGGGGGGGCAGGGGAGGCACTTGCCCCCCCATAATATTGGCGAAATAAAAATTATGAACCTTATATTTTTGCCAGACGACGTTTTAAGGGTTTAGTAGTAGAAAAATTGAAAAAAATACACATCAATCGATAGATAATAAACGATTAATTACTAATTACTAACGTATTATATTATTTTCAAAGTTTTGATGTGTTTTCGTTTTCATATTGGCTTAAAGTCAACTAGCTTTGTGCTTTTTATACAGCTGGACTCTTCTGACATTATTCTCCGCTAGAACTTTCAGTATGTCGATATCATTTGGCGGCTGAAAAAGCTGTTAAATCAATCTCGGAAGGCGTACTCGTTGATATTCAGCTGCAGACACATTAAAAACAATTGCAGAAAATAAGAAATATTAATATTACAGTTAATTTATTGCCAGCACCATAATAATATATATATATATATATATATATATATTAGTTATTATTATATATATAGCATATATCAATCGCCAATCATGACTTTAAGGATGATAAGCCAAGCACTATTGTTGCTATATACATGGCTGGGCTATTACTGGTTGGTTATATATTACATATACGCTGGCTGCTACAAGGTTGCTATTATATCACTGAACCTGTGCCCCCTAAATGAAATCCTGCCTACGCCCATGCCAGTTACCATTCTGTAATTTGTTTCTTGCGAGAGTGGAGCAAGGCCGAAGAAACTGTAGCACATTACGTTTTTTGAATAGGGGTTTGAACGCGTAGAGGGCGCGATCGAACCTGAATAAATCACATAAGAGTGGCGAAAAAAAATTGAGAGAGGGCAACCATTGCAACCATTACTTGCCTTAAAAATTAAAGTATGAGGGGAGTGGCAAGGGGAGAAGTTATGGTCAGGAAAAAGACAGCTTGCACCCACACACACTTGCACCCAATTTAGAGCCGTCGGTAAACACTGGAGTGCATCCACCGTGAATTGCGGAATGAGATAAGAGTGATGCCTTTAACAAGGCAGCGGAGTGGCTAGACTTGGAGAGAGAGGTCATGACCAGGCAGATGGTAGGAGCAGGGAATAGCCAAGGTGTATACCCTTAATCATAAGAGAAAGGCAATACCTTCTGCAAAGGGATGTTGGGGAAATTAAGTATATTATAAACAGTGTTTGCAAATGGCCAGTAAGGAGCAAGGAGTAAGGTGTCAGAGCAGAGGGTATTGGGGTTTGAAAGTGAAGATAACTTGTGCACATGATGTATTCCCTTCGAAGAGAGAATAGCATCACATCGGACTCAACTTCAAGACTCACCCGGAGGGACGTTCGGAAGGCTCCAGTGGAGATGGGGATCGTCTCATTTTGGATGGGATCTAACAGGTGTAGTAGAGTTGGAGAGGCTTGACTATATACTATGCAGCCATAGTCCAGCTTCAATCTGATTAGGGCGATGTAGAGACGTAAAAGGAACTTGCGATCAGCAACCTAAGATTTTGAGGCGAGATGACGTAATAGGTTAAGCACGCGATGACAAGCCGTTTTCTAGAGTATAATGTGCGTTGCGTATGTTAAGTGATCATCTAGAATGAGTCCTAGAAATTTGATTTGTAAAGTTACGGGAATGGGCGAACCATATAAAGTTAGGTTCGCGGGAGGAAAGTGGCAGGTTCTTCGATTCCCATTTTTCCTAAAAAATACTGCTAAAGTTTTTGTGGGTGAGAAATGGAAACCATGGGAGCTACTCCATCATGAAATATTCTCAATAGCTATTGAAGTTGCCATTCTAGAAATTCCAGCCTGGCACCGACAAAATATATAGCCCACTTGAAAAGTCAGTATTAGGTCGAATAACTAGTTATCGGAATACAAATAATATTTTTAATAACTTTCAATAAGGCTTTAGGAAGAACAGATCAACAACTGGTGCCCTTGTATGTTCGATTGAAATAATATATGAAAATATAGAACATAAACATTCATCTGCCCCTCTTGCATTAGAAAATATAAAAACTTTTTATACAATAGATCATTTAGCAAAAGGAATAAGATGAGAATTAAAGGAAACACACTACAATGGTTTAAAACGTATTTAAGAGAAAGATCTCAGTATGTTAAAATAGGGAAAATATCCGGAAACACTTCAAATAACTTGCGGTGTTCCACAAGGATATATTCTTGACCCTTTACTATTTACCTTATATACCAATGATCTGTTTAATTTACATGACTCTTTCACGGTATCATTTGCTGACCATATATCAATATTAATAAAGGATAAAACTCTGGTCACACTATCACTAAAAATAGCAGACACGTTAAATAATTCACAACATGGATATTTTCAAATAAACTTTAATAAAATATACAAAAAACGTCATACATTCTTATTAGCAATAAAACTATAGTTGATAGCTTCAACATTAAAATAAAAGGAGTTGACTTAAATAGAGTAGCAAATGCTAAAATATTTGCGTAACATAATGAAAAGCTAATATTTAAAGACATATTAAACAGCTAGTGAACAAACTAGCGAAATACATGTATATACTAGTTAAAATTAGCAATTATAATTTAGTTTATTTATTCTAAAAATGATATATTAGCACAAATACACCCACATTTACTCCATTGTCTTCCAGTCTACGGCATAGTCAGAAAATCAGCTATAAAATCTTTTATTACGATGCCAAAACTTTTCATTCGACTACTAAGTGCTACTAAAAATTTCTATGAGCATACAACACCTTATTTAAAAAAAAAACTTAAAATATTGCAATTTGAAGGCCTATTAAAGATATCTCTCTAAAAGACAGCACAAGATATACAAAATGAGACTGCAACTTCCTAGTATCTAACTTTCACCTAAGAAATAGCTCGCAAATAAGTCCTCCTTTTTCATCATTAGAAAAAAGCTAGACAAGCAGTTAGTTATAAATGTCTAAATCTATAACGATTTACCTCAAGAATTGAAAAAGGAAAGATCTCTAAAAGCATTTACAATTAAACTCAAAAAAAATCTATATTACTAATTATTATTATTATTATTATTATTATATTATTATTTTATATTATTATTATTATTTTTCTTACATAATTTTTATTATTAGCTCATTATTATTATTAACATTATTTATTCTTTCATCTCTCATTATCCTTTCTTCTCCTCTTGTACCTTATCTATAATTATTTTTCTTATATTATTATTATATTATTATTATTATATTATTATTATTATTATTATTATATTATTTATATATTATTATTATTATTATTATTAATTATTATTATTATTATTATTATTATTATTATTATTATTATTATTATTATTATTTATTATTATTATTATTATTATTATTATTATTATTATTATTATTAATTAATTATTATATTATTATAATTTAAATTAATTATAATTATATTATATTATTATTATTATTATGATTATTATTATTATTATTCTATTAATATTATTATTATTATTATATTATTATTATTATTATTATTATTATTCTTATTATTATATTAATTATTATATATTATGTATTATTATTATTTTTATTATTTTATTATTTATTAATTTGGATTAATCGGGTAGGTTTTTCTTACGGCACTTGTTTCATCTCTGCTCTGATCATTTTCCTCATTATTCTATTCATCTCAGTGTGAGTTTCACTGATTTATTTTCATTATTTCTCATTTTCTTTGCTTATTTGGCATATTTCGTATTGCTGACTATTAAAATTAGTTAAAGTGTATGGCAGTGAAGGGTTGACTCTTATTTAGATATATGATGAAGAGTTTGAGCTTGATATGCAAGCATTGTATTTATTTTGTATAGACCAGACGAAACTGGTGTTATTAGGTAGTAGCACTAAGACACACTTCAGAGCCCATATGAGAATGGCTATTTGTGGTGTATGACGAGGGTGAGAGTATGTTTTACGTTTCAACCTTAATTTCTTGTCTACGTGATTAAATTTTATTAAATATAATGTTCAATAAAGAAGTCAAAAGAGTGTCTGTATGTGTTTTTTATATTGTGCGAGGACGCGTTCGCCAAAGGTCGCCTTCTTTTATTAGTTTGTTGACATATTGGTTACGTTACCTGCTCAAATACCATGGTATAAAAGTAGAGAGTTACGCTCTCATTTCCTTCAATTTCTGGCTCCTGACTCTACAGGGTCTGCTATCGTGGAACGAGTTCTCGACAATGCGTGAGTGACAGTATAGTATCGAGTGTGACTGTGAGTTTCCTGAGGTCGGATATGTGGTATGAGGTATATGGCTCTTAGGTTAGCTGGACTGAGGATGTAGGAGGTTTGAGCGTAGGGGATTAGGTATCTTAGGCGCGTCGGTGATGTTAGTAGTTATATAGTCCTATGGTCGACCCTGACTCCTTTAATTTAAGGTATGATGGTAGTTATTTAAGATGTGTGAATGATTTCCATATATAAATATTTAAATTATGAATACTCGATCGTTAATTTAAGTGATAGTAAATTTTAGTAAGATAAGTTGAAACACGAAAGAGAACACTTGATGAGAATATTAAAAGTAGAGTGAATCTCACTTATGGTTTGTTATTTTAATATATCATATTATTACTTACTCTATACATGTCACTATTACTCACACACTCAAATATCTACCTAATACAATCGAGTATCATATATATATTAGTAATTCTTCACACACCAACACATATATATACCACCAAATACTAATATTTCAGTTCTAATACGACGACTGGACCTTAGATATACATATTATATACCTCTTGTTCAACACACAAAATAGTTATTCGACTATCTATATATAATTAATCAATAGGTACTCACCTATAAACTACCTCATGCAAAATACTCAAGGTACTTAGCTACTTAGTATTCACATACTAGATGATTTTATTGGCATTCTCGGAACTACCTGTAGAGCCACTGTTGATGACACGACACTACCTTGAAATACTGAACTACTCAACATCCTTTTCCTACTACATGTCTTCCCATAATCCGTTTGCTCACTTAAGCTGTAACCAATCAAAATATAGACCAATATAAAAAGTGAGAGACTCTATGATATTGTGCTCAGTGCTCGTCATCAATAACATAAATAAACATTACAGGAATCTCTTTCTAATATTTACTATTCTATCTTACTCTTACTATATTTAATTAGTAATACATGAACACAGCTAAAATTACTTAGTGTCTAAAAAAAACACCACACAGCACCAATATCTATCTGTCTATTACTACTTGCCTTCTACAGAACTCATTGTGTTTCTCATTCTACTCAAAAAAACTAAAGTATGCTTTGACTCTACTAATAATGAGAGGAGTCATCACCAATCACATCAACTAATCAATCTATATCTATTATACATCAATATAAGTCTAAAAAACTAACCATATACATACATCAATGACACTCAATCAATAATACATATCAATACAACTAATAATATAATAATTATATACAAATAATCTAATATATATTACAACATAAACATATAATATAAATAATTCAATCATATGAATACATATATATAATATATGTTAAATTAAAACCTGACATCCTTAATAGGTATTTAAATGTTATAAATTTTAAAAATGCATTTTACTAGATTAATTATACATATTCTATATTAATAATTCACGATTCACACATTAAATAATAATATACTATACTAATATATTATAATAAAACTATTAAATTCAATATATATATAATTATAATTATATAATAAATAATAATTATAATTATATATAATTATTAATTCTATAATATAATAATAATAATAAATTAATAATATTAAATATATATAATAAATAATAAATAAATATTAATAATATACTAATTAATATTAATATTTAGATAATATATATACTTAGATATATATTAATAAATCTAATATATAATATAATATAATATAAAAATAATAATTATATATTAAAATTAATAAATAATTAAATAATAATATAACAATAATAAATATTATATAAAGTAACATATTACATGACTCACTCTACTATATAATATAATGCTAAAATATCATACACTTTTAAAACTCCTTTTATCTTTATGAACATACTTACTATATTATATATAGACTATATAATAACTCTCTTTAATATCACATTAATCATGTAACCTTTCAGCAGCACAAGTTTATATAATTTCAACACTCAATGCTCATAAGTAGATTCACCATATACATACCATATCACTTAAGAACTCTGTTAGTCAAGTCACATATAAAAGTCTAATAATCAATTATGAGTTTATTTACTTTTCCTCTGTCATTTCTCTACTACTCTATTCTACTATTAATAATATAAAATATATAATGACTATACTACATACAACTCACTCACTACATTAATTAGTACATATTCTAAATGTAAGTTCTTTATATGATAATTACATAAGTGATCCACAACGATTTTGAATCATGTCACCCTTTAGAATTCTTGAGCTCAAAGATTATATGGTTCTATAAGGCGTGTAGCGCTGTGCCATTCATTGAAGCTTCTTTTTAGTATATGTATTTAAATAGGAAACAGGAGATTTATTTGTTGAGTCATATGTTTTCTTTATACTATGAGTGCATCAAGTAGATCACCACTTACCTGTAAAGGGTACTACTATCACTGCTCTCTTCAAATCTTTTAGATCTAAAACTTCCCAAAAACGTTTTTGATACACCACTTCCATATCCTGTCATTCCCATTTTCATAAGTAAATCCATCTCTACCTGCTAATTTCCCATTAGAGGAAACACACAGATATTTCGACCCTACACAGCTCGTCTTCACAACATCCTTTCTCTTTGCAATCAATATACAATTTCTAAATGAATGTATCTCTCTCTTCTCTTCTCCTAGCCATTTAAATTTTTTGATTCCATTCATATATATATATATATATACTATATATATTATATATATTATATATATATATATATATATATATATATATATATATATATATATAATATATATATATATATATATATATATATATATATATATATAATCTATATATATATATTATATATAATATATATATATATATATATATATATATATATAATATATCAATATAATATGTTTATTTTTTATTATATAATATATATATTATATATATATATTATAATACAATAATCCATTATATAATATTATACCTCCATATGAATTTTATAACTCTAGAGAAATAAAATTTCCATTGCTTCCTCTCAATTTTCTATTACCTTAATCAAGAATAAAATAAGGAAAACAAGATATACAACTATCTTTTTAATTTTTTATTTTTATTATTAGTATTATATTATATTATTTTATATTATTATTATTATTATTTTATTATTATTATTATTATTATTATTATTATTATTATTATATTATTATTAGGCTATATTATTATTGTTATTATATGTATTTTATTATTATTTACTTTATTATTTATTATTATTCTTATTATTATTATTATTATTATTATTATTATTATTAATTATTATTTTAACTTATTATTAATATTATTATTATTATATTATTAATTATTATTAAATTATTATTATTTATATTATTATTATTATTATTTTATTATATTATTATTATCTATTACTTATTATATTATTATTATCGATACTTTATTTATTAATTTTAATTGAAATCAATTTGTAACTGCAATTATTTTTTATTATTGTTATTATTTCTATTATTTCTGGTTTTCGTATAAAAAAATAAATAAATTAAAATTTATAATACTGTAATGGGATTATTATATATATTTATAGTTTTGTTATATATTTATATATATATATTATTGGTAGCCGCGTGCTTAATGTTATTCGTTGGTACCTTTTTTTTCCGCTCATGAGTGTTTTCTTTAGGCTTCTTGCATAAGTTTGTTGTGATATAAGTTTCTTTTTCTTGTTCTTGATTTGTTCTTGTTCATATATATATATATATATATATATAATATATATATATATAATATATATTATATATAAATATATATATAATATATATATTATAGTTGAAGTTTTTCAACTGCAACACACAGTGAACGATTTTAACTTGTTCTAATATTGCTGTTACAAAAAAAAAATTCCTTTTATAACGGGGATCTAGGTAAATTGCAATGGTAATGAAGGTCATTAATTTCCACAGAACCAAAACGTTTTTCTAGCTCTAATTTTATTTACATGTTTCATTCTTTTTCAACCGTCATTTTTTCATTTGAAGATGTTCAAAATGCCTTCCTTAGCTTTTGAGATTAAATGGTATTATATCGAGACAGAAGCCTGTAGGGCGCTGATGTTTTTGCCACCTCCCTAACTCATGTGAATTCTGTTGACTTCAAATTATTATGCAACTTCATGCTGCGAGATCATGAATGTCTTAATTAATTACATGCACAGTTGAGGCGAGTCCCATGTCTCTCACTTAAAGTTTACCATGAATTTGCTAAGCATTTTATTATAAAACTACTCATTAGTCCATCCGATTTATCCTCTGTTGATGTTTTTTTGAACTGATATTAGAATAAATAAATTTTTAAGCAATATGTTGCTTTTGTCATCCATCTCACTAAGTGAAATGTTCCAGGTTTCAGAAAATGTATTCCTCGCGATGGAATGTCTTCAAGAAAATTTATTAATATTATATATATATATATATATATTATATATCTATATATATATATATATATATCTATATATCATATATATATATATAATAGTATATATATATATATATATATTAATATATATATCTATATATCTATATATATATATATTATTATATATATAATATATATATATATATATATATATATATATATATATATATATATATATATATATATATATATATATATATATTATATAATATATATATAATAAATAATATATATATATGTTGAAACTATAAGAATTACCCCATCATTCTCGAAAAGTAACGATAAGTACAAGAACTGATAACATATATGGAATCAGCTTATGAAATTTGTATGGAAGATGAAAAAAAAATTTAGAATTTTTTTTTTAATTTTATTTTTTTTTATATCTCCAAAACTACGATAGGTACAAGAAAACTAATAACATATTTAGAATCAGCGTATGAAATTTTAATGAAAAAAAGGATTTTTTTTCTACTAAAAGAATACCCCAGGGTAAACCGCAAAGATGCAAAGAGTCGGGGTCTTTCGGCCTCCTGGGGGACGACGGGGGAACTTCGTCCCCTCCTCTGTCCCACCGTCGGCTCGAGCCCCTAAAAAAAAAATTAACATACGCTGATTCCAAATATGTTATTAGTAATAAAAAAAAAATTTTGCCTTTTTTTTCATACAAATTTCACACGCTGATTCCATATATGTTGTTAGTTTTTTTGTACCTATTGTAGTTTTGGAGATATAAAAAAATAAAAAAAATTAATAATTTTTTTTTCATTTTCCATACAAATTTCATACGCTGATTCCATATATGTTATCAGTTTTCTTGTACCTATCTTAGTTTTCGAGATATGATGCGGGTAACTTCTTTAGTTTGTATATATATATATATATATATATATATATATATATATATATATATATATATATATATATATATATATAATATATATATATATATATATATATATATTATCTATATAATATATTATATATATATATATATATATATATATATATATACTATTATATATAGGCCAGAAGAAGAGCCCCACAATCCATATCTCAAAACTCACAAAATAGCTAAGTGTAAAGGACATGCATTGTGATCCTGGCAAATTTTACCTGAGAACTATTAAAAAAAAAAAGAAAAAAAAAATCTCAAAAACTACAATAGCTACAGCGAAAAGGAATACATTTTTTGGAATCCATGTAAATTTTAGTTAGGAAATGTAAAAAAAAAAAAATTAAACATAAAAATTTGGCTATTTTTTTTTTGGGGGGGAGCTGGGACATATTAAATATATATTATTATATTATATAATATATATATATAAATATATATATATATATATTATATATATATATTATCTTATATATATATATATATATATATATATATTCCTTTTGTAAAAGTTATATTACACGGCAATGTAGGGCTCGAGCCCGACGGGAACACAGGGGGGGACGTTTTCCATATCCCGAAGGGGAGGGGCGGAGGACCCTCGCGACACTCAAGATACCAAAGAGCGGGGTTCCGGAGGACCCTCCCCGGAGGGGGGGAATTAGTCCTATCCCGTAGTTCCCCGTAAGGCCGAGAGACCCCTTCTGCCATCAGTGCGGTATACACTTGGGGTATTCTTTTAAGTTCAAAAAAGCCAAAATTTATAGAAAGTCTATTTATTTTTAACGAGTACCAATAAAAGGCCTCTAAATAGGCTTTCTAATCATATTACTATAATTATTAACAATAAATTTTTTTTTATTTTCTTTTCCTTTTTTCCTAACTAAATTTTAACCAGGATTCCAAAAAATGTATTTCTTTTTTTGGGTTATTTGTAGTTTTTTTTTTTTTTAAATTTTCCGCCTAAACTTGTTACCAGCTTCCCCAGCAATGTATTCTTTTCCGATAGCCTGTTGTAATTTTGAACTCTGGATTGCAGCTGTTCTTTTGCCCAGCCATATATATATATATATATATATATATATTTTATATATATATATATATATATATATATATATATATAATATATATATATATATTATATATATATATATATCATATATATATATATATATATATATATATTATAATATATTATATGGGAAAATTTGTAGAAACTGTACTGTGATTACCGAGGTACTAACTAACCTAACTAACCTAACTAACCTAACTAACTAACCTAACTAACATAACTTAACCTAACGCTAACTTAACTAATTAATTTCATATTATATCAGTTTTGTGATCAGGAAACTTAGGAGGTTCTGGTTTTTACGCTATTCTTGTGAGGTGGTTGACTATATCCTCCCTAGTCACAGTATAGCACATGAACATTTGCTTATATATATATATAATATATATATATATATATAAATATATATATATAATATATATAGTATATATATATATATCTATTATTATTATTATATATATATTATTATATATATATCATATATATACATATATAATATCATAATAATATATATATATTATTATATATAATATATATATATATATATATATATATATAATATATACATATATATATAATATATATATATATATATATATATATTTCCATGCAAATTAAATCATTTTAATTTTGATTTACCTTTCACAAACACAATATCAATTAAAGAGAGATTTTCTATACCAACCACGTAATTTGACAAAACGAAACAACTGATTTAACATGTTTTCATAAAATTTGAAAAGGCTAGCGAACAAGGCATACCAACTTTATTAAAGTTCAGCTAGGGTAAATTTAATATTAATATTATTTAATTGATAAGAAGATGAAAATGAAAATTCACATCTTACTAAATATTAAATTTTAGATTTCGAATTAATTTTGCATACTGTCTACAGTCCTTAGAGGTTTCTATTATTACACTTATAAGTTGGTATATTTGGGTGTTTACTTAAAAAAGGACAAAAATTCAATTCATCAGCGGTTTACATATAAGTAGGTTCCTTTTTTATTATATATATAATATATATATTATAATATATATATAGTATCTATTATATATATATAATACTATATATTATTATATATATATAATATATTATATATATATATATATATATATATATATATATACTATTATATATATATATATGATATATATATATTTATATATATATTATATATATTATATATATCTATATATATAGAGAGAGAAGAGAGAGAGACGAGAGAGAGAGAGAGAGAGAGAGAGAGACAGCAGACCAAGAATAAAAGTTCACGTACTTTACGCGCGGGCAAGGCCTATTCAATGCGGGAACCTTCTCCAAGGTAATTAATGCCTAGGATCCAAACAAAAGATCGATCCCTGCAAGACCCTATGTTTCGCGACCCAGTTACGCTACCGTTTTAAATGTCATTTTGACATTTATTTGTTTTCTTAATTATTCTTTTTTCCTAAATCCTAGATATCTTAAAGTCCGATTCCATAATAAATTTATCATTTATTAGAAGAAAATACTGTTATAGGGGTATGTTTGTATGTGTGTGTGTGAAACCAAATATTTTCTGTGGGTTCCTATATTTTTGACATGGGAAAATTCCTGAAGGACAGGTTCTAGAATTTTCCTACGATATCCTGGAGGATATTTTTTTAGGATTTATCCTTCAAAAAAATTTCCATCTGGAGTTAGTATAAATCCATTAGGGAAAAATCCATCTGGTTAATATCCTAGAGAAATTTGTAGGAATCTGGCCATTCCATATGGTCCATAAATTTCCAGTTGGCTTACCAACAGGACCTTTTTTGCTGGGTATAACTTCTGACACGTTTAGTGTGTCCTGCTTTCAATATAATAATATATATATATATTATATATACTTCTATATATATATATATGTATATCTTTATATATATATGATAATATATATATATATATATATATATATATATATATATATATAATATATATACTATAATTCTATAACTATTATAAATAAACTTTCTGACACGTTTGGTGGTCCTGCCTTCATATATATTTTATATAATATAATACATATATATATATAGTATATATATATATATATATAGATATATATGATATATATATATTAATATATATTATATATCATATCATATATTATATATATAATGGGGCCAGGCTTTGACGTTACTCAGCAATTTATGGCAATGAGAAACCGGGTGCTTTAAAAACAAGTTTGGAAGCGTTCTTTATTGGGGCCGTGGGATGGCTAGTGGCTTAGAGGCATCCGGTTTTATGTTGTACTTTCTGCGAGCGTCGGAATCCAATGTTTCGAATCCCGCTGGATGAAGACGTAAAATCTCTTCTGTGACTATTCATTTCATTTTTGATATATTTGAGCTTGGACGTTGTCTTGGATGGTCGCAGGAAATTTAGAGGGATGGAGAAGAAAACAGAAGAGGAACAACAAGGAACGAGGAGAAGCAGCAGAGGTCTGAAGAAATGATTGTTAACACCTGGTTGGAAGGAATGAATTGGAGTTTTAGATAAAGAAGAAAGA
>JABUQX010129472.1:32500-40009 GCA_015478945.1 Trachelipus rathkii
GATCACTATTTAGGACCAACCACAGGATTGCTGGTAGGAGCCAATCAAAGATCATAATTTCTATTCTTTTTTGGCTCATCATAACGGCCCTAGAAGAAATAGCTACTCCTGAACATTGGAAAAACTAATAATTTATAGAGAATATGTTAAATAAGGACAGGGTCATATTGGGCTCGTACTACGCCCAATTTTCACCCCCTAAATATGGACATAAAATTCAAAATATCAGCCGATTTGACCTATAAACACAAAACTGTAGATTTTTTGCCTCTGAAAACGTTGTTTTTTTGTTGTTTTTCTGCGTCTGTAGTATTCTTTCAGAATATTCAGTTTTTTCAAAACCCCATTTTTTTGACATTTTTCGCATCAACTTCAGAATTTTTTTTCGAAATGATTCAAACTTGGAGGTACCTGCATATTGGGACCATTACCCTGCAAAATCAACGAGTATCTTTCGATTTTTTTGAGTTTTTTGCTCAGCGTTGTCCAATTTTTATAAACCCACTGTTTTTTTGGATTTAAAATGAAAAATTGCGATAATTTTTTTTCTTGTTTAGGCGAAGTGGAATGAAATTTTTAGAGCAATATATATCCGAGAGAGAATGCACATTTTTTTACTTTAAATAATTTCTTGGTGTTATGTTAGCTATTGGATTTGTTCTTCGAACAAATTTTAAAAAAAAATGTTTTTTTGAAATTCTTTTAAAAATTTTCTTTTTGAGTATACAAAAAATTATCTAAGTAAAAAAGATGTCATCTCCCTCGTTTATACAAGCCTAAAAATTTGTGTTGATCGGATGAAGTAGAAAATTAATAATATCAATTTTTTCACTTTCCGAAAATTCAAACGTTTTGAAAAAAGTGAAATATTGAGATGCATTTTTTTCTACCGTGTCCGATCAACATCAATTTTCAGGGCTTGTATAGTCGGACGAGACGCATCTTTTTTACTTACGATAATGTTTTTGTATACTCAAAAGAATTTTTTTAAAAATATCAAAATTTTTTTTTTTAAATTTGCTCCAAAAACAAATCCAAAACTTTTCAATATACAAAAAAATTATCTAAAATGAAAAAATGTGCATCTCTCCTGACTAAATAGGCTCTGAAAATTTTAATCACTTCGTTGCGAACAGGAAAAAAATTATCGCAATTTTTCATTTTAAAATCCACAAAAAGTGGGTTTTGAAATTGGCCCAACGCGAGCACAAAACTCAAAAAATCGAAAGGTACTTCGTGACTTTGTAGATAATGGACCCATCTATGCATATTTCAGGTTGGAAGTCATTTCGAAAAAATTCTGGGAGTTGATTCGAAAAATGTCAAAACCTGGGTTTGGAAAAATTGAAAATCCTGAAAGAATGACTACAGACACAAGAAAAACACCCAGAAAACAACGTTTTAGAAGGGAAAAAAAGCTACAGTTTTGTGTTTATAGGGTCAAAATTGGCTGATATTCCGAACTTTATGTCCATTTTTAAGGGTGAAAATTTGCACTGAAACCTTAATAAATATTGCCCTCTGCCTTTAAAAAAATTAATTTAATTTTTTAAATAGAATGGGGGTTGCTATGTTTATTATGAAATGTTAATCAATTGCAATTTTAGTTAATTACTTTTTAAAATTTATAAAAAGGCACAGGCTTAAGAATTAAAATTCAATTTATAGCAGTTAAAGGTTAATAGAAATTATTTAATATAATATTATATATATATATTATATATATATATATATATATATATAATAATATATATATATATAATATATTATATATATATATATATATATATATATATATATATATATATTTATTATTATATATATATAAAAGAAAGACATAATACTAGAAACATTTTTATGGATAATTAAATGATTAATATTTAACACATACAAATTATTTTATTAAACAATAGAATGTCAAATACAATATGCAATGATGGACAATTCACAATATAGAGCAGTTGCAAAATTGATATTAAAAAGTAATTTTCCTTGGGTTTAAGGCAAATTTATCAAATACTGTTTGAAAAAATAATCAAAATTTTCAATTAAATTTTCTGTGCACACTCATCATAGCCAGCCGTTTAACCTGTCATCTTCCATAGTAACTTAGAAGCCAAGTCTTGATCCTTCTCAGATTGCTAAAAGAATGTCTAATGTAATTGTCGTTGCTTTGCTGAGCGAGTAGTATCATCAAAGCCTTTTTCGTCGACGGAAAGAAAGGTCTGTCTCTTTTAAGATTTTGGGAGGAAAAAAAAAATTTTTTTTTTTCTTCTCCCTTTTTTTTTTCTTTCCCAATTTTTTTCCAAAGTTCTAGCTCTTCTTCTATGCCTTCTAAGTGGTAAAAACTATAAAATGAAGCTGTCTTTTCCTTTAACTCATCGATTGTTATGAGTAGCATGTGGAAAGGATGTAGATTTGTTAATGCATAAGCAGGTGTATTTTCAGTTGAAACCCTTAATTCCAAAGAAGAGGTTATAGAATCCAGATACGGAATTATTAAGGATCTTCTCCAGAACTCCGTGGAATTTGTTGCTGGATGGTTGCTGCGGTGCTGCAGTGATGCTGCCTACCAACAATTCGTGGTATATTCATATCAAGTTCCAGTTGCTCGGTGATTTGATTAGCTTCTTTTAACACTTCATCTGTGATTTTTTTCTTCGTCTTCCGATGGCTCCTACGTCCTAACCATTTTCCACAATTGTGTTGGAATGTGCTGCGGGTTTTGAACGACTATTCAAGTTTTGAATTGGAGAGCATTACAACTGGCTCTAACCATCGCAGAGTCTTCACGATCAATATCATAGCCCTGGTGAATGACGACTTACATGGCGCTGAATTGCAACTGAAAAGCGCTTTTTTTCCTGTGGGATGGTACTCTTCAATGGAAAATGGTTTCTAATGCTTCGCATATTTTATACAGAGGGCTCCTTAAACCTCTCACTACACTTGGTGTTTTTTGTAATATATATATATATATATATATATATATATATATATTATATATATATATACTAATATATATATAATTATATATATATATAGTATATAGTATATGATATATCATAATAACATTTCCCCCCCTCAGCCTCGAGAAGAGCCACAATCCATATCTAAAAAATCGTACAGACAGCTACCGGGCCCAAGGAAATACCAATTGTTTGGAATGCTGGTAAACATTTTAGTTAAGAAAAAAAAAAAAGTCATATCTAAAAACCTACAATAGCTACCAGGGCAAAGAAATACATTTTTGGAATCCTGGTAAAATTATAGGTTAGGAAATGTAAAAAAAAAAAATTAATTGGGTTACTAATTTATAGTATTATGAGGAGAAAGCCTATTTAAGACCTTTTATACGGTACCTGCGTTAAATAAATAGACTTTTTTGGTCTAGTTAATTTCTTTAACTAAAGAATTACCCCAAGGGTATCACCGACCCGATGGGCAGGAGTCGGGGTCTCTCGGCCTTCCCGGGGGAACTACGGGTAGGACTATTTTCCCCCTCCGGGGAGGGTCTCCGGAACCGCACCGCTCTTTTGGTATTTGGTGTCGCGGGGGTTTCCTCCCCCTCCCTACGGGGTATGGAAACGTCCCCCCTGTGTTCCCCGTCGGGCTCGAGCCCCTTAACATTGCCGTGTAATAACCTTTACAAATAATATATATATATATATATATATATTTATATATATATATATATATATATATATATAATATTATATATATACTATATCTTGATCCCACCTCGCCGAGCCTCGAGCCCCTAGAAAAAAAAAAAGGATTTTTTTTTATTTATTTTTTTTTTACATTTCCCTAACTAAAATTTTTACAAGGATTCTAAAAATTATTCCTTTTTCCCTGTAGCTTTTGTAGCATTTTTTTTTAGATATATTTTTTTTTTTTACATTTTCCTCAATAAAAATTCTACCAGGATTCCAACAATGTCTTCCTTTTCCCTGTAGCTATTGTAGTTTTTGAGATAGTGGATTGTGGCTCTTCTAGAGGCTGGCATATATATATATATATCTATATATATATATATATATATATATATATATAATTATTCTATATTATAGTCTTATAGCATAGTTAGATAGAATACTATTGAGGGTTATTATTTACTTTGTTACAGTCACAGTGCCGAATTCCGATTCCGGATCCGATTCCGTTCCGATTCATTCCGATTCCAATTCTTTAATATAATATAATATATATATAGTTAATATATATATATATAAATATTATATATATATACTATATATATATAATATATATATATATATATATATATATATATAATATATATAATCTATATATATATATAATATATATATATATATATATAATATATATATATATATCTATATATATATATATATATATATATATATATATTATATATATAGTATATATTATATATATATATATTCTTTCCCTTCCTCTTTGCCGCAAGATTGGGGGTAAGGTGCTGTTAGCAAGCATCGGAAAAGAAAAAAGCAGTAAGGAGAACATGACAAAAAGTCGAAAAGAAAGACCCAGCCATACCGCCCCCTCTGTAACCATTACTTAAGTGAGCTCGTCGCAGTCAGAATAATCCACCCTAGAGCATCATGGACCGCGACGGACCTCACTTATGGTAAATCGTCAATGTAAGGTTCATTCCCCTGGCCCAGTGGGCCACAACCATGCCCCCATAAAAAACCCCCGCAATTCTCTCCTATCATGCACCCTACTCTCGCCTCTGCCAAAACTCATTTCTTTCCTTCAGACTTCTTTACTAGACCTCAATCCACTCTTCTCTCGGTTCTCCCAGCCGGTCGGTCCACACACTCCATCCACTATATATCCGCATTAACGCACCGACCTCATAACCTCAATTCTTTCCACATGACCAAACCATTCAACATACTTTCCATTTATTCTCTCATTTAATCCGCCTTTCTTCCACCACACGCACTCTCATATACGTCATTCCTCTCTTTATTGTCTCTTTCAAAGCCCATTGACATATTAAATCATCATTGAACTTTAGATCTAACTTCTTATTCCTCGCCCATAGTCCTCACCTACCATACAATAACACGGTAACACATACCCTCATGTAAGACCTCTAGCATACACTCAACAGACTTAGTCCTTTGCAATTCACACGATTTATTGCACCAGCCACCTTTCCCGCATTCACAACTTTCCTACTAGCACTCTGCAATCGTCCTTCCTTCTCATCCAACATATACCCTAATATTTAAACTCAGACACTTGTTTCTAGCTGCTCCCCATCTAGCATACACTTCACACTGAGGAGTGTCTCACCCACAACCATAACCCTTACTCTTATTTCCACGTTTACTTTCAAGCCCTCCTTTTACCACACCCTGCCAATCTCTCTACAATCTCTCTATAACTACTTCTTCAGATTCGCCCACAGGATACGCGCCAAATCCATCCGGCATATAAATAGTAGTGGTAGCAACCCGCGCGTCAGTCATCATGCTCCATTGCTCCACATTAACTAACACCAGTTTTCCTGCATCCCCAGTGAGAGGTGATCCTCGAATGTTCTTTCATAACCCCGCTTGATTGTTGATCGCCAGTATACAAATTATGCAATAACCAAGGAAGACATAACCAACCCCTGGTCTTACTAAGGCGCTATAATCCTAATCCAACTCACGCATTGGACACCATATTTATTCTTACACTCATACGCGCCACTTATACACTATCGTCAATACATACTTTTGATTCACATTCAGAAGCCTACCACCGGCCAACACAATATATCACTAAACACCACAACTGCCATAACGCTTCCCTATTAACTTATCATACGCCTGTTGCAAATCCTAAAACCTAAATCTAATTTATTCTTCTTCTCCCTCATTTTCTCAATCATTTCGTGATATCAATGTTAAAGGTAATTGAATCCCAGCACACATCCTCGTAACCACTCCCTAAAAGCACCTGCTTTCTTCACCATCAGTTCCTTCAGTCACTCGACTGGCATCTTTTCGACCAATACCAGAATATACCTTCCATACAACACTCAGTATAAACTTCTTCCCCTATAATTTCTACAGTCCCTTTTCCCCCCTTACCCTTATATAAGGGTAACTATTACCGACTTCGCTCCACCCTTGGAACTATACACTCTATAAACGCTTTATTACACACCTTCCAAATCCAATCAATACCATCTCGCCTGCCTTCTTGATCATTTCACACGTAATTTCATCTATACCTGCAGTTTAACCCATTCTTCAACTTTTTCACTCTACCCATTTACCTCCTCCTTACTAATACCTATTACCTCATACCCAAAATACCTATTCTTCCTTGCACCCATCAAACCCAACACACATTCACTATCACTCTTCAATACTGTTAATATTGTGCAGATTCTCACTAAGTGTTGCTTTCCACACATTTCACGAAATTTTGGCACAGTTTACAAAATGCACCTCCTTTTTCTTCCTGTTTGCCAGCCAGTTCCCGGCTTTATTCCTCGATTCCTAACCTTCGCGCTTCCTTCCAGAAAAGAGCTTCCTATTCCCCTTGTAAGTCCCCATATCATCCTCCTTTCCGAAACTGATCATTATAATCTTGTTTTCTGCCTACGTATAAACACCTTTTTAGTATTTATCTGTTTTTCCTACTTATTATAATTCCAAGCATCTTCTGTGTTGAGTCTTCATGAATTTTCTTGAGTACATTCAATCGCTACGCTTTCTTTTTTTACAGCATTTAACTCGCTTTCACTCAGCGCTCTTCATTCCACCACCATTCACTGTTTAAGACATCCTTACTTCCTACTTGCACAATCCCACATACTTACCTTTGGGTCACTACTAACAAGTTGCTTCTCCTTCATTTGCCGCCAGATTTGTTCAGTATCAACTTGTCACATTCAAACGTTTTACTAGCGAGCGCTCTTACATACTTATCCTTTATTAATCTTGCTCACATTAACTTTCTCACTCTTAATTTTACTTACTTCCTTTCGTATCACCTTCTCCATCCAAGCCCCGACTAACATTAATTATTAATATATATTATGAAGCTATAATTTATAGTATAGTATATATATAATGATAGTCTATTAAAAGTAATATATATATGATATATATATATATATATAATAATATAGGTATTATATATATATATTTATATATATATTTATATACTATATATATATATATATAATATATATATAATATTTATATATATAATTAATATATATATACATATGTATATATAATATATATAATAGTATATATTATTAATGTAATATATCTATATATATATATATATATATATTATAACGACTGTATAGTATATATATATATATATATATTATATAATTATTATATAATATTATATATTATATATATTAATAGTATATATATTGCCTAATTTTGTCTAAATCAACCTAATTAGATATTTAAAACCTTATAAATTAATGGTATAGAATTCTCTTATATTTTATCTTTGTTAAAGAAATAATTAGTTAAT
>JABUQX010129473.1:0-2500 GCA_015478945.1 Trachelipus rathkii
TATATATATATATATATATATATATATATATATATAGTATATATATATATATATATATATATATATATATATATATATATATATATATATATATAAAAATATATATATAAGGCCACAGCTAGGGGGGAGTTGGGGGGTTTGAACTCCCACTCCCGATATTATTTAAGTGATCGATAGAATGTTAAATTATAAGAATAATAAAAATACTAATCAATCAAAGCAAATTAAGAATATATATTAATTGAAATGAATAGAATATATATGTGGTTCGTGAAGATTAATTGGATTTAGTGGGTATGGAAGGCACGAAAGGAGAATCTCAAACAGAGGCAACAACACTACGAAGGGTGAAATAAATAGGAACTTTCTGATGAGGAAGGGTGAAATAAATAAGGACTTTGTGATGAGGAAGGGTGAAATAAATAGGGACTTTCTGATGAGGTAGAAATAAATTATGAATATGCCATGCTAAGCTGATTAAAAAAGGACTTGGCTTATTGACAACTAGATGACAGCAGCAGCGAAGAAATTTTTAAAGGTGTTCAAGCTCTTGAAAATATCCAGCAGCAATGTAAGTTCATTGATCTTCACATTCATGTGAAGTATAATATATTAAAAACTTTATTCCAACATTGAACATATCTATTTTAATAGAAAACATTGAAAAGATTTTCCAGGAGACAAAATGAACTACACTGACGATAATGTGCGAAACAAGCTTGGTTCAAAGTTACGATGGATTGTTACAATTTAGAGAAACTTTTAAAGGAATTGTTGAAGCTTTAAAGGACCTTGAGAAAGATCAGATATTGAACCTTCTTCAATCAAAAGCAAATTTGTTATAAGTTTATTTATGATTTCAACTTTATTCTCCTTCACTCTTCCATTATGTACTACATTGCAGTCTCCATCATTAGTGACAGCAACTGCTCTTAATCATATTGAAAATGTGATGTTTGTTTTGAAAGATTTTCACGCAAACATCGATGAAAAATTTTCAAACATTTTGGAAGTTGCAATAGAACTTCTGCTTTCTTTTAATGAATAAGTGGGAATGACGCTTGGCAGAATAAGTGTAAGAGAAAAAGGCGTAAAGCAATTGCATTCCTCTTATTTTCATGATTTTTCAAAGCAGTTAGAGCCATAAATCCACACTTACCAATTCTAGTAAAGTCATCCTATCTGAATCTATCAAAACTTTTACGAATTTAATAAATGAATTTGATCTATAGAGTCAAATTTGGATTGTTAAGTATTTTAGGTCTCTTTCTCAATCACAACGAGGATTTCAGAAAGATAAGTCTCTATTCTCAAACAGCTCAAAACATCCTCTCTAAACTTAACAGGAGAGGAAAGACCTACAGAATTAGCTTTAGCGAACATTCATCATAGCTGTTCAACATTAGCGAAGTTATTAATCATTTTGCTGTGAAGAGAGCAAGAAGAATTTTTTCTGTACACAAGATACATTTTTTTTCTTGGGGGAGATTTGAAATTGCATTCTATGATAAACATTATTCCTTTGTATTTCAGTAAAGTTTATATATATATATATATATTATATAAATATATATATATATATATATATATATATATATATATATATATATATATATATATATATATATATATATATATATATATATATATATATATATATATATAAAGAGTAGTATATATCTAAAAAGAAAATTGTATATATATATATATATATAAATATATATATATATATATATATATATATATATATATATATATATATATATATATATATATATATATATGTTATATTATTATTAGATATATATATGTATATATATATATATATATATATATATATAAATATATATATATATATATATATATATATATATATATATATATATATATATATATATTTATTGTTATATATATATATATTTATATATATATACCGCATATTTATATATTTATATATAAATACATATATATATATATATATATATTATATATATATATATATATATATATATATATATATATATATATATGTGTGTGTGTGTGTGTGTGTGTTTTATATATATATATATATATATATATATATATATATATATATATATATATATATATATATATATATATATATATATATATATATATATATATATATTTAATCTAAAAACCCCTAAAAACCGACTACGGCCATATATATATATATATATATATATATATATATATATATGTCTGTGTATATGTATATATATATATATATATATATATATATATATATATATATATATATATATATATATATATATATATATATATATATATATATGTATTTCTATTTGGTTTTTTCTGGCACTTTGATCGGGCTGATTAGGGGGCCTTGCGTTGCTTCTACGCTAACTATAATTGGAATGACTGCTTTGTCTCTGGTGACGCTTCGACTTCTGCTGATAAGGTGGGAGCTGTAATCGTTGATGGGATGAGCAGGTTCATTCCTTCTTCGACTAAATCT
>JABUQX010129473.1:17500-20000 GCA_015478945.1 Trachelipus rathkii
GTAGTGCCTGACAGAAGAAGGCTTTGATTTCTAAACTTGCCTCCTTCGGTAGTGCCTGACAGAAGAAGGCTTTGATTTCTAAACTTGCCTCCTTCGGTAGTGCCTGACAGAAGAAGGCTTTGATTTCTAAACTTGCCTCCTTCGGTAGTGCCTGACAGAAGAAGGCTTTGATTTCTAAACTTGCCTCCTTCGGTAGTGCCTGACAGAAGAAGGCTTTGATTTCTAAACTTGCCTCCTTCGGTAGTGCCTGACAGAAGAAGGCTTTGATTTCTAAACTTGCCTCCTTCGGTAGTGCCTGACAGAAGAAGGCTTTGATTTCTAAACTTGCCTCCTTCGGTAGTGCCTGACAGAAGAAGGCTTTGATTTCTAAACTTGCCTCCTTCGGTAGTGCCTGACAGAAGAAGGCTTTGATTTCTAAACTTGCCTCCTTCGGTAGTGCCTGACAGAAGAAGGCTTTGATTTCTAAACTTGCCTCCTTCGGTAGTGCCTGACAGAAGAAGGCTTTGATTTCTAAACTTGCCTCCTTCGGTAGTGCCTGACAGAAGAAGGCTTTGATTTCTAAACTTGCCTCCTTCGGTAGTGCCTGACAGAAGAAGGCTTTGATTTCTAAACTTGCCTCCTTCGGTAGTGCCTGACAGAAGAAGGCTTTGATTTCTAAACTTGCCTCCTTCGGTAGTGCCTGACAGAAGAAGGCTTTGATTTCTAAACTTGCCTCCTTCGGTAGTGCCTGACAGAAGAAGGCTTTGATTTCTAAACTTGCCTCCTTCGGTAGTGCCTGACAGAAGAAGGCTTTGATTTCTAAACTTGCCTCCTTCGGTAGTGCCTGACAGAAGAAGGCTTTGATTTCTAAACTTGCCTCCTTCGGTAGTGCCTGACAGAAGAAGGCTTTGATTTCTAAACTTGCCTCCTTCGGTAGTGCCTGACAGAAGAAGGCTTTGATTTCTAAACTTGCCTCCTTCGGTAGTGCCTGACAGAAGAAGGCTTTGATTTCTAAACTTGCCTCCTTCGGTAGTGCCTGACAGAAGAAGGCTTTGATTTCTAAACTTGCCTCCTTCGGTAGTGCCTGACAGAAGAAGGCTTTGATTTCTAAACTTGCCTCCTTCGGTAGTGCCTGACAGAAGAAGGCTTTGATTTCTAAACTTGCCTCCTTCGGTAGTGCCTGACAGAAGAAGGCTTTGATTTCTAAACTTGCCTCCTTCGGTAGTGCCTGACAGAAGAAGGCTTTGATTTCTAAACTTGCCTCCTTCGGTAGTGCCTGACAGAAGAAGGCTTTGATTTCTAAACTTGCCTCCTTCGGTAGTGCCTGACAGAAGAAGGCTTTGATTTCTAAACTTGCCTCCTTCGGTAGTGCCTGACAGAAGAAGGCTTTGATTTCTAAACTTGCCTCCTTCGGTAGTGCCTGACAGAAGAAGGCTTTGATTTCTAAACTTGCCTCCTTCGGTAGTGCCTGACAGAAGAAGGCTTTGATTTCTAAACTTGCCTCCTTCGGTAGTGCCTGACAGAAGAAGGCTTTGATTTCTAAACTTGCCTCCTTCGGTAGTGCCTGACAGAAGAAGGCTTTGATTTCTAAACTTGCCTCCTTCGGTAGTGCCTGACAGAAGAAGGCTTTGATTTCTAAACTTGCCTCCTTCGGTAGTGCCTGACAGAAGAAGGCTTTGATTTCTAAACTTGCCTCCTTCGGTAGTGCCTGACAGAAGAAGGCTTTGATTTCTAAACTTGCCTCCTTCGGTAGTGCCTGACAGAAGAAGGCTTTGATTTCTAAACTTGCCTCCTTCGGTAGTGCCTGACAGAAGAAGGCTTTGATTTCTAAACTTGCCTCCTTCGGTAGTGCCTGACAGAAGAAGGCTTTGATTTCTAAACTTGCCTCCTTCGGTAGTGCCTGACAGAAGAAGGCTTTGATTTCTAAACTTGCCTCCTTCGGTAGTGCCTGACAGAAGAAGGCTTTGATTTCTAAACTTGCCTCCTTCGGTAGTGCCTGACAGAAGAAGGCTTTGATTTCTAAACTTGCCTCCTTCGGTAGTGCCTGACAGAAGAAGGCTTTGATTTCTAAACTTGCCTCCTTCGGTAGTGCCTGACAGAAGAAGGCTTTGATTTCTAAACTTGCCTCCTTCGGTAGTGCCTGACAGAAGAAGGCTTTGATTTCTAAACTTGCCTCCTTCGGTAGTGCCTGACAGAAGAAGGCTTTGATTTCTAAACTTGCCTCCTTCGGTAGTGCCTGACAGAAGAAGGCTTTGATTTCTAAACTTGCCTCCTTCGGTAGTGCCTGACAGAAGAAGGCTTTGATTTCTAAACTTGCCTCCTTCGGTAGTGCCTGACAGAAGAAGGCTTTGATTTCTAAACTTGCCTCCTTCGGTAGTGCCTGACAGAAGAAGGCTTTGATTTCTAAACTTGCCTCCTTCGGTAGTGCCTGACAGAAGAAGGCTTTGATTTCTAAACTTGCCTCCTTCGGTAGTGCCTGACAGAAGAAGGCTTTGATTTCTAAACTTGCCTCCTTCGGTAG
>JABUQX010129474.1:10000-15000 GCA_015478945.1 Trachelipus rathkii
ATTCATTTATAATAATAATAATAATAATAATAATAATAATAATAATAATAAAGAAAATAAATAACTGTTAGAAACTGTAGATAATAACACAAAGGTAAAATGTAGGCCATTAAACTCTGTAATATATCTAAATATTAAATTAAACGAAATACAGAGTTCCACAGCACAGAAACGGCTGGAAAGGATGTATTACAGTGAAAATGTCTTCGAAAGAGGTTCCTAACTTAGTGGTCGCGACAAATACTCGGGTCACCATGGATTTCGGGAAGGGTCGTCGTAACTTCTCAGAAAAAAATATTCAACTTAATTTTTTTTTTTAATTCTAAATTTTAAACCTTCTTCGTGTATGTAACAAGTGTAAACACGAATATGTTTGAAGACTGAAGATATATATATATATATATATATATATATATATATATATATATATATATATATATATATATATATATATATATATATATATATATATATATATATACTATATATATATATATATATATATATATATATATATATATATATATATATATATATATATTCAGTATGTGTGTCTTTGATAGCTTAAAAATCTAAGCAATTGTAGAATAAATTTAAAAAGCATTATATAGGATTTTTAAAAATAAGATGAAATTTTATTTTTCCTAAAAAGCTTGCGCTTGACGAGTTAAAAACAGTTTTGATGTCAGACGGGCTGATGAGTTGACGGGCTGATGGGTTGACGGGCTGACGGTCCGACCGTTTTTAATTGTTTCTCTTTGACAAGATAAAAAGCCTTTCTAAGACTTATTAATATCAACATATCGTTTGAATTCATTAAGTGGATGTTTGTTTGTTCGTGCTCTTGCTTACTATTGTTATTATGCATGCGTTAATATATGTATTAAAGTATGAATGTACTAAAGAGTTTGTAATTTATATTTTGCAATATGTATACTGGTATAAGTGTATTTTAAGTAATTGTAATCGAATTCGCCGACATCCATAACAGCGACAACAACTCATTGACATGCACAAGCCTAACCTAACGTAACTTAACTTAACCTAACCTAACTATCCTTCTTACATAAGCTAACATAACATAACCTAACCTAATCTAACCTAACCTAACTATAGCTTACATAACCTAACCTAACTAGCTTACATAACCTAACCTAACCTAACCTAATCTAACCTAACCCAACCTAACATAACCTAATAACGTACGATAAATTGTACATGTCGCTGAATTGTTGTCGGTAATTTCGTTGGACACCATTTTATGCATGGTCATGCATGTTTATGTTTTCATAGCTAACATTATTGTACTCTTATCATTATGATATATGAAAGCAAGATTTTATATATATATATATATATATATATATATATATATATATATATATATATATATATATATATATATATATATATATATATATATATATATATATATATATATATATATATATATATATATATATATATATATATATATATATTTATATATAATTATTGGAAAAATGTTGTTGTTTTTAATTTTTTTTTTCATAAAAGCTAATAAAAAACAATGCTTTTTTATTTGTTGTTTTTATTTTTACCTTTAAAGTCAGTATTTTCAATTTTAGTGTTTACATCATCTTTAATAATGTTCTTATACGTTTTTACCCAAAATATTTATATTAAGCACTCAAAAACACCAATTTAATTTTTTTTAATATTTTTTATAAAAACATATTTGGGATTATTTTATTTTATATATATATATATATATATATATATATATATATATATATATATATATATATATATATATATATATTCTATCTATTTTTATATATATATATATATATATATATATATATATATATATATATATATATATATATATATATATATATATATATATATATATATATTCTATACTATATAGGCCTATATATATATATATATATATATATATATATATATATATATATATATTAATGTGGATAAATACATTCCATTCTCTATCCCTTGAACTAATACTGATAAATCTTGGTTTATCAGAAATTATCGTTGTCTTCAAATCCAGAAACTTGTGCTTTAAAACATTTCATCCCGGATTTGCAAAAACAATCACTCGAAAATATACTTTTCTTCGTAGAACTTGCAACAATCTTTCAGGTTCTTCTACCTCACACTCTTTCTGACATTTTTCATCTTTAGAATGTCAACTCCAACTTCGCTTCTTCCTCCGTTCCTCCTCTTTTATCTTTGTCGGTAATACTGCTGTCTTAACTTCTCAAATTTTTCCCTTAATACCACTCTAGATGGTTCCAGAGCTATTCCTCCTCTCAGTTCTTTAAAATATTATTTCTGCATTCTCTGAACTTAACGCTAAGAAGGCGGAGGGTGCTGAAGTTATCTATCCAGTGGTTCTAAAAACTTGCACTCCTGAGCTTTCATTCTGCCTTGGTAACCTGTTTACTCACTGTCTATAAACTTCACCCTTTTCCTCCTGCTGAAAGAATGCATTCTTTCAGCATGTTCTGAAGACGCGGGACACCAATCAACAATCCAACTATCATCCTATCGCTTTAACCTCTTTTATTCCTAAAGTTTTGGAATCTATACTTAACAAGATTTAGAAACATCTTAAATCTTTTAATCTTATCAATAATTGCCAGCATGGCTTCTGTAAGGACCATTAGACTGGCGATTTTCTTTCCTTTCTCTTCGACTATTGGTTCTCTGCTGTTCCTCATTACGGTTAATATTTTTTGTGGCACTAGACATATCGAAAGGTTTCAATAAACTCTGTCACAAAGCTTTAATATTTAAACTTCCCACTTTCTGTATTTATCCTTCTCTTTGTAACCTTCTCTTGACTTTCGATTCATTCGTTATATGGCTGCTTTTGTACATAGCCATCATTTATTCTTTAAATCTATCATTAGTAGTGTTTCTCAGAATTCTGTCCTATCTCCAACTCTTTTTTTTATTTTGCATCAATGATCTATCTGTTACTGTGACTCCTCCCCACACTTCATAACTTCATCATTACTCCTTCCAGTTTGAAAGACGACTCATTCAACAGCAATTGAATGATGCTAGGAGGATAGCCTTGAAGCAACAGACTTCTGATCTTTATGATACCTTAGTTGTGCTAAAGAAAAATGATACTTTTCAATACCTTAATAACTCAGCTTCTTAATCTATCTACTTGACACTATCTTCACACAACTATAATATTTTCTTTGAAAACACAATTGTAACCCTCTTCTATTCTTAATATTCTTGATATTTTCTTTTCTCGTTATCTTTATTAGATAGGTCACATTCACATTATGTTCTTTCAAACAAGTTTCAAGGAAATTGGGTGTTCCGAGGTCCCTTTGGACATTCTTCTATCATCCCAGTTGATAGCTCTCACATTAAGAGCGTTGGTTCTGCTGCCTTATATAGAGTGTGAATTATATATCTGTGGTGGTTCCACAGCATATTGCTCTCCTTGATAAGTGTAGTTTAGGCTTGTCGACTCCTTAAACTCTCCTAAACCTGACTAACTCTCTCCAATCTCTTACTCTCACTAACTCTCTCCACTTTGAATAGTGTGACATAATAATATTGCATTGTTTTTTTTTTTTAAATTTTAGCTGTCATGTACTTCCTTCTTTGAGGAGAAGTTCCTACGCTCGTATTTCAAGACAGTTTCATTCATATCTTCTGATCAACTCTTGACCCAAGATCGTAACTGCTATGCTCAAAATCTTACATGTAGCTCTACTGGTCAAGTTGGTGATTTTTTACCATTTACATTGTACTATAATTAAATAATTTGTTTATATTTTAAATCTTTGAACTTTTTCGATTTTTAGTAATGGACAAATGATTTCCTTATTGACAGAAAAAAAAATTTTTTAGTTAAATTAACATAAAAATGTTGTTTGTTGTTTTAACACAACACCCACACATAGTATCACTAATATATATATAACACATAATATATATAACATACTACTATTATATATATACACTAATATATATCTATATAGCATATATATATATAATTTACACTATACCTATATATATTTAATAATATATATATCATATATACTACTAACAGTATATATCATAATATATTATTATAGATATATAATATATTATTTATATATAATATATATATATATATATTAATATATATCTATATATTTATATATATATAATTATTATATATATATATATATATAATATACTATATATATATATGCAGTATATATATATATACAGTATATATATATATATGCAGTATATATATATATATATATAATATATATATATATATATATATATATATATATATATACATATATATATATATATATATATATATATATATATATATATATATATAAATGTGTGTCTTTGTGTGTATATGTATTATTAATTATGAATGGCATTAATGTCATGGCATAAATTCATCGAATCAATCTTTCTTATGAAGATTTTCTCCCATCCATATAACCCCAAAATTAGTATAAAAAATCAAATAAATCGATACGTTTAAAACTTCAAAATTATCGTATTTATGAACGACTTTTTCAGACTTTCGTAATTTTGTATCCCAATATGCAAATTAAGGAGAGAGTTTCACCTCGTAAAATTTTTAATATCCACGAAGGGGGAAAAGTTACGCCGAAATTGTAACTTTCTTGAAGAAAATTGTAACTTTCTTGTAAACTCTTGCGCTTCTTGACATGAGAGCTTTGGGAATATATAAAAATGCTTCCATTGTAAGCGAGTTTTAAGCGAACGAGTGTCAACAGACATGCCACCAAAGAAGATAGAAATGAGGAAGGAAAGCATTATTCAAAACCAAGCAGAAATAAACATGATATTTAATATTTGACATATACTAGCTTTATGCAAGAATATCTCACTTATGGCTGAATACGGTGAGTAAAAAGAATTCATTATTATTATTATTATTATTATTATTATTATTATTATTATTATTATTATTATTATTATTATTATTA
>JABUQX010129475.1:2500-12500 GCA_015478945.1 Trachelipus rathkii
AACATCTCTCGAAAACCAACCCACCCTGATAACAGGAAAATAAAAAAACAACTCAGAAAACTCCAATTAGACCACACCCTCATACCCCCATTCACAACCAACATGACAATAGAAGCCATTAAAACCCTCAAAAATTCAACAGCGACAGGTCCAGACTCAATATCCAACCTACACTTAAAACACCTTGGAGAAAAAACAATTCTCCTAATCACAGAAATCTTTAATAAATCATGGCAGCTCAACTACATACCCCCAATCTGGAAGCAAGCATTCATAATTCCAAAACTCAAACCAAAAAAAGACCCTAACTCCCCCTCCTCCTACCGCCCAATCTCTCTGCTTTGCTCCATTAGTAAACTGCTAGAGAAATTAATTCTAAACAAAATTTCCAACCCCATTACTCTCCCAGATTTCCAACACGGATTCAAAAGCAACCACTCTACAACTACAGCCCTCACCTCCCTCACACAACACATCATTAATGGCTTCAACCAATCCCCTTCCCATAGATCTATACTCACCGCAATAGACATAAATAAAGCATTCGATACCGTCCCCACACACATCCTTATTCAAAAAATCCTCCACTCCCCCTTAGAAAATAATGACAAAAAATGGCTCTCCAATTTCCTCACCAACCGTTTCGCTAAGGTCTTATACAAAAACAACCTCTCCCATTCGATCAAACTACAAAATGGCGTCCCACAGGGCGCCATTCTCTCTCCATTTTTGTTTAACTTTTTCACAGCAGATTTACCTACCCCAACCCACCAATCCACCAAACTTATAACTTACGCAGACGACATCAGTCTTATTTCCCAACACCCAGACGTAAACATAGCCACACAACATACCCAAGAATATTTACATCTATTAGAAAATTGGTTAAGCTAAAACAGAATGACAGCATCCCCCCTAATTCCTCCATCACCCTTTAAACCACTGACCGTCACCAATCCTCCTCCATCCTATAATCACCCTAGAACAACCCCCTTCCGTTAAACAAAACCCCAAAAATACTAGGACTTACCTATGACACACACATGACGTTTTCCCCCCACATCGACCAAATCACTTCCTCAACCCAACGAAAACTAAACACCCTCCGAACCCTCTCTCAACACAACTTCAGCGACAGAAAACACACACTCACCACTACTTATAAACAACTCCTCAGAACAACTTTAAACTATGCCTCACCAGCATGGTTCCCAGCACTCTCAAAATCGAACACAAATAAATTACAAATTTCTCAAAATACAGCCCTCAGAATTATCACAGGTTGCACAAAAACCACCCCAATCCAACATTTACACGATGAAACTTCCATCCTCCCCATCTCCACACACTTGGAGATGGTGGGGACTCAATTCTATCAGAAAACACGTAATCCATCCCACCCTTGTCACCAAATTCTCTCCCTCAAACCCCGACAAAGACTAAAATCCCCCCCTTCTTCACCAGCTCAATTCTATTACAACACATACAACATAATTCCTCCTCCCCCTCCAAATAGGTCATGGATTACACATATCCATACACATCTAACCAGCACATACCTGCTAAACCGCCCAAATAACAATTTACTAAACACCCCCGCCCCAAAACTCTCCCCTAGAGAAGAAACGCTGTCCAGAAGAGGCCAAATCGACCTCGCTCGGAGCAGATCAGGTCACCACCCGGGGCTCATGCATTATAAATACAGATTCAAACTAGACAACGTCACCTCCCCCTCTTGCGCTAGATGTCACAATGCCCAAGACACAATAGAGCACCTTCTTCTGAGGTGCCCTGCTCTCGACGCCCCCCGCACCGATTTCTCTATAACCTCATTCCTTGACCTGTGGAACCGCCCAGAGGCGGCAGCCGGCTTCCTGGAAGTGTGGCCCCCCCATTAAGGTGGGTGAGGGGTAGAAGAAAGTAAGTAAGTATATATATATATATATATATATATATATATATATATATATATATATATATATATATATATATAATATATATATATATATATATATATATATATATATATATATATATATATATATACCACCGTAAATGAAATGTCATAGAGTAAACTGTAAGAGAAGTCACATGTTTAGGAGCAAAACTTAGCCTTGATTAAAATAATATATTTAATGACTACAAAAGTGATGCTCCACCGTTATTAATTAAAAAAATTAATAAACAAATCTTACCTATTTGTGGGAACATGAGGGGCGACAACATATATATTATATTACACACTGGGTAAATTATTGTGGCATATCCCCAATAGATCAAATGACCTACTACCTGAAATAGAGATCAAAAGGAAAATAATTAGTAATTAGAATATATATTTCTTTTTTTTTATCCTCCATCTACTTCCCACTAGATTTGGGGTAGATACTATTTTATTTGTATCCTATGCACGGACATAGGATAGTATGTAGATAACGTAAGTCAAAGAAAGCCCTAATCTATTTTCCCTCAACACCATAAGTGAGAGTTCATTGCAGTCAAAAGAATATATATATTCACAAGACAGCGACGAGACCTCACTGTGACATTCAGCAATGTAGGTCTGTCCAGGAAACAGACTCACAACCATATCCCCTTCACAAAAACTCTGAAATTCACCTGATTATGCATCTTTTCTTCTCTCTCCTAAACATTCACAACTTTCCTACTTCACTTTGCATCATCTGTCCCTCTTCATACAACATATGGAATAAAACTTCAAACTCCCAGATACTTGTCCCAATTGCTCACCATCCAACATAACTTCCCACACTGCGGACTCTCCTCACTCACCACCATCACCTTACTCTATATACATTGACTTTCAACACCCTCCGTTTACAGACTCTGCCAAACCCCTCTGCCAATCCTCTCAAAGTTTCTTCAGATTCACCACACAAGACCAAATCTCAGAGGGTAAAATGAGCAGGGCAATTCTCCACTCTTTTCCATTCTAGATCAGTCTAACACCTTCCCTACCACCCCACCTCCATATACAATTTAAATAGCCAAGGAGTCATAACACATCCCTGACTCACTCAATATTAATATTAAACCATTCACTTCAACTCCATTTATTCTTACATGATTTACTAACATACATTTATTGATAAGTATTTAGCTTAAACCATGTTTAAAAGTTTACAAGCTTTCAAGCTATATATATATATATATATATATATATATATATATATATATATATATATATATATATGTATATATATATATATATATATATATATATATATATATATATATATATATATATATATATATATATATATATATAAGTATATTCTTGAGTGCACTTGAAAGAGATTTCATGTGAATATGCATATATATTTATAGCTGCTTGTAGAGATATATATATATATATATATATATATATATATATATATATATATATATATATATATATATAAAATTTATATATATATATATATATATATATATATATATATATATATATATATATATATATATATATATATATATATATATATATATATATATATATATATATATATATATATATATAAAGTAGTTAAATTTAAGTTTGAAACGCAAAAGGTAAAAAGGTATGTGTGGTTTTAATAAATATAATATATGGTCCATCTGAGGTGATGTTGAGGGGGGGCTAGACCAAATTGTCGACATGGAAAATAAAAAAATTTCAAAAGGTGTCCAAAATGTCAACACATATTTTCCTTACAGTAAAATGGTCAACAACATTTTTTCATATGGTGTCCAAATCATTGACACATTAAATAGTAATGATCAAATGGTTGACAGTCATATTTTGATAAATATAAGTCAAATTTTAATATACCGTATTTTAAGTTATATATATATATATATATATATATATATATATATATATATATATATATATATATATATATATATATATATATATATATATATATATATATATATATATATATATATATATATATATATATATTTATATATATGTTATATATATATATTTATATATATTATATATATATATGATTAATGTTTGTATTGCAGATTGGATGTTGGGGAAGATCGAACATCTATGTCATGTAGGGGAATTATTTGTTCTACAGTTTATCATTGGATTCATTTAGTATTTTTTCTTAGTGACTGAGTCTGACTAACTTCAGAAGGTGGTTTGTGGTATATTTGTGTTTAAGTGTAATTATATATTTTATTATCTTTATTATCATTTTAGTATGGTATATATATCAATTAAAAACAGGAGATAGTAAAGAAAAGGTCTCCTAGTAATATACCGGTGGGTCGCAGCACCGATCCACATCCGTCAGATCACTACTCCGCAATATTGCGAAAAAATCAGCTTCCTCGACAGAGTTATCTCTCATGTCGATTACCCTATGTGTCGGTTTCTCAGAGATCAACGAGCTTCTGCCACTGTAAATCTGAGCCCTGGCTACGCCAAGTCGCTAAAGCTTTAATCTTAATACGTAAGTTGTGTATATTAACATTTATGGTACATTTATAAATGAAGCTGCTCATCTGGTGTGATCTATGGAGGTCTGTTCCCGAGACTTCTTTCAATTCCTTCTCCGCACTGAATCACAAGTCCAATTAACAACATTTGAATTAACCTAAAGGGGGAGAACGGAAAATTTAACACATAACCCTCCTTTCCTCGCTCTCACTCCTGCTTAGCTCCGCATTTAAATATAAACCCATCAACTCTGACACCATTGTATTCGTTACACACGCCTCACTATCCAGCTTCCAAATTCTCGCTTGTATACATTCTCGGGTATACTCATGTTTTGATTTCCACACATCCTCAAGCTGAGAGCCTATTCACCCAACACTATGTATCACTAACACCTGCCATAGACCGTTCCCTATAACCCTATCATACCTAAGTTGCCAAATCCATAAAACCTATATACAATTTTCCTTCTCCTCTTTCTTCATTTTCCTATCATTTGCCTTCAATGTTAAAGATTTTATCCACTACCATCCTCCACTACTCGTCAACCACCGTTTCTTTCAACCAATCAGCCTATCAGTCACTTCCCGCTGCCCGTGTTAACATTGTTCGATATCAACACTCTAGATATATCTTCCCTACAACACTCCTAATATATAAATAACCCTATAATTCTATACAGTTTCCTCGTTTGATACAATCGCGGCTGTATTAAACGCATTATTATATATTTCTATATATAATAAGGTAACTATTACTCGACTCTTTTCTCCAGATCCTCGTCGAATATACTTAATAACCCTAACTAACACAACAATGTAACGGACGTTTAATAAAATGTGCAACAAAGTTCAAGATACACAAATCAGGATCGACTTACTTGCCCTCTCTGTAGCCTAACGATAAACATTTATTCTGGCTATTCATGTACACTTCACCATTTTCTCATGCGAGCTTGATCTACGCTAGAGCACCCCATAGTCTATTACCATTTCTCTTCACTAAAAACATTTACTACTCTCTTAACCACCTTGCAAATTATTCACTCGTCATATTGCTATAACAACTATATCAATCACATCTCTAGTGCTCTCCACCTACGCTATATTAATTAACCCCGTATTCACTTTACATTCACATATTTTGACACCATTGTTAACTCTCATTCAAACACACCAACACACCGGCCTGTCCACATTTAATCGACCTTCACTTTCTCATTTACGTGATCTCCAAAATTCAATGAAGCCTTAATAACTACGCACTTTTACCACTAAATGTTTTCTATTTCTCCACTAACACTCACTGCACTCCACACATCTCAATACCTTCATATCGTCTACAAAATAACACCTAATCCCTCTCATCAAACTAACCCTAAGTGTTCCTGCTCTAAATTTCAAACTTTCTTATAACCTTATCGCGCTTCTCCTTCCAGTAACAGAAGTCTTCCTAATCCCCTACCTCCACATTCTACCTCTCTTCCATACGCTTCTCAATTTTTACCATCTTCTGCTTCTCTAACTTCGTAATTATAGCACTTGACTCTCCACCATCCACGTTCCTCGCTTAGTACTACTCCTTACAACGCATCGCTTGATTCGTATACGAACTGACAGGTAATCAAGTTCCTTTCAGTTCACTACTGGGAACAGCTGCTCTCGGTCATTGGTGAGCGATGCAAATTACGACGCGGACATACATACATAATCTCTCTCTACCAGAAGGCGGCTCAAAAATAGAAAGCCTACTTACTGGAAAGTACGAAGCGCGAACCTAATGTTAAGCTAAGATACTAAGTTCCTGGAATCCTGTCTCCCTTTAGAAATTCGCTTATATAAATAGAAATAGCGGATGGGCTATCTATTTAGTTCTTTGTCGTGCTTCAATCTGCCAAATGTAACCCATCTCGGGAAATGTGAGTGACGAGTGTTGGAATACAAGAATCCTTTTGAAAGACTCTTGTTTATTCATGCAACTAATAATAGTGTCCAAGGATCCAATCAAAGTTACACAAATGTTATGCCATCCGTTTCTTGAGTCTCATGTTCATCCATGACTGGTGGGAGTTTGGATTAGAAGTTTACCAATGCGGAATATAGTATCCTTTGCTGGGCATAGAGTTTAGTCATATTAGCATCATAGGAGGAAATCAACTCATCGTAATCCCAGGTATAGTAAATTGACATTGTCACTATTGACCGAATTGAATTCAAACTGGAATAAAATCCTCGCAGTCGAATACGCCCACTGAAATTACCTAATTCCTTCATCTGTGTGATATCAAATGGCATCACAGAACAACCGGAAGTCATAGTCAAGCGAACTCTGCAGTTTATTTATAGGCTGCGCCCTTGAATTCAAACTGGATATACAAAATGTTCCATTATTTGAGTATAGGTGCTGGGTGGTCGCCAACACGTCCAGCTATCACTGTGCAGCATGTCTCGAGAAGCTCTCAAAATCCAATACCCCAATATTCAATGCGATTAAGAGAGGCATAAAGGAACGAATAGCTCACTTTGTATTCTAATCTACCGCGCTGTCCTTATTAGTCCTATATTGAGAGTGTTGTTTACCACGGTAATGATACTCATCTATGATTTTGGTGCTTTGACCTCGAAATACAGCCATTGCCTTTACGCACCAGACAGTTCACTGATTTAGCAACTCTCGATTTGCGTCCTGTCTTATGAAACTACAGTCTAGAGTAGTGGATGGATGTGCGGATCAGACACTTTCTACATTCGGAAGCTAAATGATTAGAGAAAATGAGAGAGAGGGTAAGAATAAATTGTATTTAGGTTTTAGGATTTTGCATTATGCAGTTGATGATAGTGGGTTTAATAGGGAATGGATCTATTTTCCCGGTCGACTATTTGGTAATAGCTTCTGAATTATGTAGAGTTCGATGGGTGATCTCTTATTAGTCAGTATTCCCGATTGCTAGAGTGGTCAGGGGATGGGATAGTATTAATAGCGGGAGGTGAGCAGAGTTGTTATTTCTCACTTTGGGGTTATATATCAAAATTACAGTGTAGAGGATGTGGTAAATGAGAGAAGAGAATTTGAAATGGTTGCTTACCGGTAAAGAACCTCAATTAAGGGAACGGTCAAGGAAATTGTCACTCCTTACTTGAATGTACAGTTTACTAGCACAGATACTTTTTTCTTTCCTCTGTACTTTCATCCTGTTTTATAAATGGTGTTAAGAATAACTGGTTATGCCGTGATAATATAATAGAGTGGCAAGTGAAGAACTCATCATAAACGTATAATTACATAAAAGAAATCAGAAAATTATTTATATTCTGAGGTATGGTGAGTGCAGACTCAGTCCGATATGAAAAAAATACTTAATATGGGAATCCAATGAAAACTGTTTAGAACAAATTAATTCCCCTAACTTATGACATTAGATGTGTCGAATCTTCTCCAAACATCCAATCTGCAATACAAACATTATAAATTCATATAAAAAAATATATAAATATATATTATATAATATTATACTTATGTATATATATATAATTATAGAAAAAAAACATATATCATATATATAGTATACTATAGTATAATATATATTATGATGAATATAGTATGGTAGTATAAATTATAACTTAGATGATAGCAGGAGAGGGTATATTAAAATACTATAGACCTATATTTATTCATAGAAGTAATGACTCTCCGATCACCATTTGGTATCCATTTACTATTAGAATGCTGCTCATGATCTCTGGCACACACCATAGAAAAAAATGACCCTTATTTACTGTAAGCTCCTGTTGTTGACATTTTGGACACCTTTTGAAATCTTTTTATTTTCCATGTCGACAATTTGGTCTAGCCCCCCTCAACATCACCCTCAGCGATGGACCCAAATGTATGATTAATTATATTTAGTTAAAACCACACATACCTTTTACCTTTTGCGTTTTTCTTTTTAAATAAACTACTTTATATATATAATTAGATATATATTATATATATATATAATATATATATTATATACTATAATATATATAGATGTATATAATATATATATATATATATTATATATTACTCGTCCCTATGTCTCGTAATGTAATATATATAATCTTATATATATATATATTATAATAATTGTATATATACTTAGTGTATATATTTATAGTATTATATATTATAATATATTTCCTATCGTACGGTCATATATATATATACTAAGCTATATGATTTATGATCGTAAGTATCATATGAAGTAATAAATAGTAGTATTTTAATGTAGGGATATGTAGATATAGATTATTTTAAGTGACAAAGAGGAGGAAAAAAGTGGCGTTTTTAGATCGAGAATAGAGCCCTTTATAGACGTACTACATCAATGCCGCGTTAGATAATTGACCGTGATAATAAATCTGCATAGTGTAATAGATGAAAATTACTTAGGTGAATAATGATTCATTAAAGATAACTCAGGTCAGGTACTCAATAGATGTGTAATTTTGATATGTGGTGTGTTATGAAATTGTGTATGCCAATATGCATGTGATTCTTCATGTGAGTGTATTTTTAAGCGTGTATGTGATTGAGCATGTGAGTGTTTATGTGATTGTATATGTGATTGCGTACGTGAGTGTACTCTCTCTCCTAGTACGCCGTGTTTTTTAATAAAGTGGTACACGCTCTAGTGGTTTATGTGTTAGGACTATCGTGAATGACCACTGTGCGATAATAGTAATGCTAAAGGTTTGTTAATTTTTGTGATGCTGTTCTTTCTTAGAATGTTGAGAGTGTATGGAATAATTGGTGTTAATGGAGTGTGAAGATTTATATAATAGTGTGATGTGAGAGTGGTGTTATGATTCTCGGATAAATGACTCTCGGTGTCGCCTCGTGAGTTAGATTGTCTTGTAGGGACTGGTGGGGAGTTTGGTCGTCTCTACTAGTTACTACACTACGGCTGCCTCGCGTTTAGTTAGGTTTTGAAGAGGGAAGATGTGCTCCAGCGCGATACTACAAAATCACTCATTACATATTTAAAGAAAGCAAGCAACATGGAAGATAGACAGAAAAATAATGAGAAAACGATATATTATGAACATTATGAATACATTACTGCTCATCTAGGTATTTTATTTTGGATATATAATTGATAGGCTAATCTACCAGCAGATAAAAACATCATTAGTTGTTTTAAACACTATGAAGAGATTATACATGGTTGATCCATAACATACATTAGGCTAATTGATGCAGTGTCGTATAGAGAGGTGGATACCTAATAGGTCAAATATCACAGGGGCTGTAATTACGCATCTTAGAACATTCCTGTCGCGATAATTGACCTCACATGACTTAGTAGTAAGTGATATAAATTGTGCATGATTAGAAGTTTTTATTTTCTGGTAGCTTTTTCCATTGTTAGAAGTAGTAGAGAATGTGAAGATTAAATTTATATATATATATAGGTTATATTTATATATAATATGAATATGTATAAATATATATCAACATCTTAAAATATATATATACATATATATATATATAATATTATATATA
>JABUQX010129475.1:30000-42139 GCA_015478945.1 Trachelipus rathkii
GTAAGATCATAGGCATATAAATTACTATTCTTTGCGTATTCTTCAAGATTTAAGCCTGTCCCACTATCATTACATGATACAGTATTGGCTATTAAGTCGTAAAAAGGTCGAGTACAGAGAGATAGGTCTCCGTTGTATAACATTTCATAATCACGTCCGTGAGGCAGTCCATTCACATGTAAACTGATACCCCTAAGTCCGAAAGGTGTGAATTTATAGGGTGACTTTTTATAATTTCCGGAGTAGGCTTCATGTTCCACAATCCCTATTATTACTTTCTGTGGTAAATTTCCGTTCACAATGTTAGGGATATTGATACTCGATAACCCTTGAGTGAAATTAAATATCTTGGTTTCAACTCTCTTAATAGGGTACTTTGCTGTAGTATTCAAAAGCGAATTTTCAATTTCCAAATGACGCTGTGGTGATAATTTCACTTTTCTGACATAGAGATAAGCCTCCAACAGTTTGAAAACAGGTTCTGGACATACAGCTGTAGCAGCAGGTTTACTTTTTATTTTAAGAGCAAATTTAGGATTTGACCGTGATAAAATGATTCTAGTATCTACAGATGGTAGAATGAGTCTTTCTTGAGAGAAGATATCGCCATTTAATCGACCGTAAAATTCATAAGTATTATTTATGACTTTAGCTGCTTTATCTATATGTGCAGCTTCATCTTTGAAACTGTAAAAACCACATGATTTGAGATGAGATTGTTTAGCATCGTCTGAATAATTTAACAAATGTTCTATATAGCTTCTATAAGGATAATTAGCCGCTGATGCACCTAGTGAAGTTCCGTTAAGATAGACTTCAACCTGGGTGAAACATGTATACAGGAAATTTGATTCTGTATATACTATATGGTCATCACCCGTAGGAAGATCTGTACCATCAGGTTTTGTCAATTTCGTTTTTACATATAAAAACACATTAGAGGGGTCTAGGTATTGATCAGAAGTGCCTGGAATATTGAACTCTAGAGGAACATCTGTATTGGTAATTGAATGCAGAGGATTAATACTGATAAAGTTGGATTCGCTAACGCTAATCTGTGTAGGGTTCATTGAGAAGAGATCCAATTCACTCTTACAACAATCAGGACTAGAAGGATGAAGGAAATGCATCTTGCATGTGCGAACTCTGGACGTATAATGAACATTTTCATGAAAAACCTTACTTATATACACACATCGTATAAAAGTTATCAGTTAGTAATTAAATAGCAAATACATCAATACATTTTTTCTTTAGAGGTTTTTTCCGCTTAGTCTTTTTCTTTATGACAATCTTCTTGATCCCTCGACCTTGTCCTGACATTTTACGTCTTATTTTACGCTTAACATCATCCAACATCTCATCTGAAACATCGGCTATACGTCTTTTTAATGCTGTACGAGGATTATTTCCTGCAGCAATATCTTGAATAGTATGCAAACCTGTTCTTATAGCTTTTTTACCTATATATTCCCCGCCTTTCCTGAGCAGAGGCCTTGCACTTCTCCATAGCTTGGCAAAAAATCCACCAAGGCCATACCCCCTCTGCATTTTTGATCCTCTGAATACCCTTTCTTCGTCCATTATTACAGGAGTATCTTTCTTATACTATCTTTACACTGTGAGAGTATGTTAATGAATGAAAAATATACCTGACTACACCTCTTATATATTCCATTACTGCATCTGTTTCTTTCTAATATGAACTTTGCATAACAGGGCTCCATCTGTAAAGGGGAAGGGATTTCCTTCTACATCTTTTATATGCACGCGCACAGAGTCAAAATTTGATCTATTCAGAGGAAGATAATGAACATTAGGGAATGTTATAACTTTACTCTCTTTGGGAAAATATACTACTCTTAATAAAGGAGCTTTAGTATTACCTACATATTGATGATCAATTATATTTGTATATACATAAGCCATACCTGGATGATTGAGCATCTCGGATGGGGTACATGTATAATGCAGTACTCGATCTGCTTCATCTTTTAGTTCATGTGGAGTCATGCGGTTATTCTCCACAGATAGTATAACCCTCTTCAACATAGTAGGGATATCATGAAGTATATCCAACTCAGCATCACGTCTACGAATATGTTTACGCTGCCATGGTGATCGTTCGAGAAAAAACATGTCCCGGTCTCGTAGGTTTACATTTACTTTTGAACTTAAAGATATTATTACTTTATCTTCATAGGTCGCATTTTCAGTTTTGTATACCAAGTCCTTACACATAATACTCATATCAAAGAGAACGTTTAAATGACTAAAAATAGCAGGCACCGATTTAAAATATGACCTCCGCAAAGTAAATTCTTCAAAGAAGTATTCTTTTGTAGCAAATGTTGTCGTATTCATCTTTTTGGCAATTGTAGTCCTTTTCAGATAACGAGTATCTTCCACTTGTAATATAGTTTCAACACATTCTACACTTCTGTACACCCCCATCCAGAATAGATTGTGAGGTAAATTTTCTATGTCCGTATTTAATATCATTTCACATAATCCTACTTCGTATGCCTCTCTTTCAAGCTGTATAGGATTCATTAGCACAGTTGTAAAATCCGAGAGTTTATTATCAGGATGTAAATCCAAGGAGGCTGAAGAAGGCAGAGTTATATAAAAGTGATCTACACTCTCCATGATTATAATGACAACTGATTAATGATTCTTAACTTCACTTGCTTTTATATAAGTATTAAACTTGGCAGGATATCCCCTCCATTTCACAAGTAACTGCTTATTTTTTCCTTTACCTCTCGTAGCTAATATTTTTTCAATTTTATATTCATGAGTTACAGGATTGAACCTTACTTTTTGTATTTCCTGTTTATAAAATCCGCCTTTTATTTTTTCACCATTTAAATCTTCCAGATAATATAACTTTAAACTATCACGACTGAATGGTCGGATATTGTGGACTTTAAAAACTTCCGTAGTCCAACCGGATTCATATCCTTTTCTAAACCTTTCTTCTGTTCGAGAAACTCTTACATAATCGTTTACCTTTATTCCTGAATTATCTTTTATTTTGTTTTCTTTTTCACCCATATACGCCATACGTCCTCTAGTTTTTGACATCTCTAAAGGAGTTGACTTTATAGTTCTATGGTAAGACCTGTTATAAGAATAAGCCAGATCGTCCAGTATATCAATATATTTAAAAGTATTCATTTTAGTAAAATACCTATGCATGCGTTCTTTAATAGTACGTTGGACTCTTTCAACTATTGCCGCTTTGTTTACGGAAAATGTATTGTAATAGCTTATACCATACTCCCAGAGCATCTCCTGAAACTCTCGCCCCTTGAATTCCATTCCTGAATCTGTCCAAAATGATTTAGGTGTTCTCCGCTCGTCCTCTATAATTTCAAGTACAGCATCGGCGACTGTAGCTGATCTTTTATCTTTTATTGGCCTCAACCACAAGTATCTAGAGTATACGTCAATTGTAAAAAGTATATATTGAAAACCTTCATTATAAGAGCTGTATTTAATCATTTCCGATAAATCTAACTGCCATATGCTATCGAGCTGCGGAGATATGGTTTTCCGTGTAGGAAATTTTTTTCTTACAGGTTTATGTAGAGTAAATGCCTCTTCACCCTCCAAATATGCTTTTAACTCTTTTTTCTCAATATTAGGATACCTTAAAGCAAACCTAGTGAAACCCCCAAAACTATTTGGCTCCCTCAGATTGAAGTAATACTTATCAACTACCTCCTTCGCCTCCATGTTGTCTACTGACACACGTGTAAGCGTTATATATATATATATATATATCTATATATATATTAATATATATATAATATATATATATATATATATATATATTATATATATATATATTTGTCAAAAAATGTGATGATTAGGTCACAAGGGCTAAAGAAAGAGGAAAAAGATTTAAAATAACTTTATTTTTATACACAACATTACCTGCTAAATAAATAATTATATAATATTAATATATATATATATAATATATATATATATATATAATATATATATAAATATATATATATATATATATATATATATATAATATATAATATATCTATATATATATATATGATAATGCATAATTACGATTTAATCCAACTATGCCTATTATAAGGTGCTTTTCTTGTTCGTCCTCTGGTAACACGTTTAAATTTATCTGATGCGTAAGAAGTGCCTGATGGACTTGAATCAGGTCTTGGCGTAACGGGGATATTATCTAAGTCTGCTAATCGCGTTGTATTTAAGATTAAACTTCTGGGAAAATTAATAGTCTGAAGTTCTTGTTTGATATCATTCCATCCTTTTACAGGGCCTTTCTTCCAGTTACGTGAGAGATCAGCTATCAAGTCCACAATATTTGATCCTTTAACTATTTCATCATCAATTACGATCTGCCCTGCTTCATTCAAAGTTAATTGGTCTTTTAAAATATTATATAAAGCTATTCCTGATTTACGCACTCTAATAGGTAAGCTCTCCTCTAGGATATTTTTAAATTTATCTTCATTTTTCACTTCAAGTTTTACTTCATTAGGAATATCTACATTGTCGGTTAGCGGAATACGTAGGGATGGATGTAGATGCAAGTCTTTAAGATCTATCAATTTTGGTATGGCCGCCTGATATAAGATGCGTTTCTCATGGATGTTAATGTCTGAATTTAATATCCTGTACACTTCTTTCTCATATTTGGTTATCTGTTCAACTTTAGGATCATATAAGCTAGGAGGTAGAGGCTGCTGGAAAGATAATGAGTCGTTCACAATGTAAGGATTCTGTTGGTGCAACTGTTGCTGCTGATGTGAAAGAGGTTGTAATGTCAATGCATTGGGCTGTAATATTTGCGTGTATGGGGGCTGTGAATGATGAAACTGTGATTGTGGATTTTGCACAGTGTGCGGCAATAACTGGCCATATTGAGGTTGTGAATGATGAATCTGAGGAACTGAATTCTGTACAGATGCTGTATTATTATACTTCATTTTCTCATACTCATTATATGGAAGTACAGCAACCTTCTTCATTATGGGGACAACCACTTAGTTATCAAGGGAGAGCTATAACGGAGAAGAGTAATGGCAGGAATACGCCTCCTCCTTTCTGTAGTAACTTCTTTTTATTTTTCCAAATTTTTAATGTTGAGGGAGAGTTTTTTAATGATGTTTCTATAACGACGTAGCTTTACCTTCTGAGGCCTGTTTAAAGGAACATTTCCTTTTATAAGATTTAAACAGACTTCACATACACATTGGATGAATTTCTCATCCTCACTAATTAGTTTACGTTTTTCAGATGGTTTCAGCTTTTTAAATTTTTTTATAAGAGGTAAATACTTTGCAACTAGAGCACTCATTATTCAGGTATGTATACAGTTTCTATCTCATAGGGCAGAATGTTGGTACGGAGCAGCACTCTGTGCGTGTTTTTGGGGTGAAGTTCACACATCAAATAACCGTGGGGGATCGAAGTAACCTCTTTATATACTTTTAAGAACTCTTTCCTTTGAAGGGGAAACATTTGAGTTGCCAATACATTAATTTGACTCATGTCTCTTCTCTGGCCAAACAACAGTAAATACTGTGTGTTTAAAGAAACACTTCGCATATGCTTGCTTTGATGAAAAATATTCTGTGTTATGAAAAACACAGAGATATTTAGATGGTGAGAATAAACTGTGAACGCTTCTGCTATTTCCAAATTCAATTTGTGCATTAAATCATCTAATACAATAATTTTGTGTCCATGTATATTGTCCAGCGACCTAATATCGTATATGCCTTCGTGAAATTGAATAACATCTTTATATTCTTTAAATTTTTCCTGATAAACATTATAACACCATATTATTTTTACAGGTGCTTGTTCAAAAATCTCCATTTCCTTTAAAATATTTAATAATAGAAAGGTTTTACCACAGCCTGTCGGACCAGCTACAAGACATGTAGCCGGACTTCGGAACGTAAATTTCTCCACATCCATACTCGTTAAGTGAATAATGAATAATGAGATTAATTAAAGCTGTAAAGCAGTAAAGTACATGTTTTAATAAAATTTCGTACAATTTTATTAAAATAAAATGTTTATATAACAGAAACTCTGTGTGTTTTTATTCTTACAATACAAATTAAAAATAAAAAAGTATTAAAACAAAAATAAAAATAGAAATAATAAATAAAAAATAAAACATAATGTTAATAAATATATGAGTTAAAGCAGTAAAGCTGAAAGTTAAAGCAGTAAAGCAGAAAGTTAAAGCAGTAAAGCAGAAAGTTAAAGCAGTAAAGCAGAAAGTTAAAGCAGTAAAGCAGTAAAACAAAAGCATACTAATCCCCTAGGTGTTAGGTAACACCTCTATTGATTTACTGATTTACTGCTTTAAGGTATGTAATGTATATGAGTTAAAGCAGTAAAGCAGAGAGTTAAAGCAGTAAAGCAGAGAATTACAGCAAAGCAGAGAGTTAAAGCAGTATAAGCAGTAAAACAAAAATGCAATATTAATCCCCTAGGTGTTAGGTTAATACACCTCTATTGATTTATCTGATTTACTGCTTTAAGGTGTGTAAAGTATATGTTTTTTAATAAAATTTCGTACATTTGTAGTAAAAAATGAATGACTCATAGTATATTTGAAAAGAAATTCTTAATAGTTTACATTGACATCATATTTTTCGTTCACGCGGGAATTTTGACGTCAAAGAAAACACAGGCGGCGGTTACGCGGAAATATTGCGGCCTGCGGGCGCACGCGCGGGCGGTTTCGCGACGGTGTTCACCTGCGGACGCGGACTCGGACTCGAAACGTTTGCGGTTCCTGTCTCAAACTGTGTAGCTCTTTTAGATATATATTCTGTCCGCTATAAGTGTTATAAAATACTAACTCGTAGTAGAGAAAGCATTCTAGCAGATTGTAATGTACACCATTCGGTTCCTCATACCTTATATACCTTGGGGTAGACACCCATATTAGGGCTATTCTAGGCTCAGGGGAGGCTAGAAAAGGCTTGAAAAAAGTGGCACTCAGTTGGCACTATGTGGCACTCACGTAGCACTAATTGGCACTTCACTTTGGCACTCATTGGCACTCACTTGGCACTCATTGGCACTCTTGGCACTCACTTGGCACTCCTTCATTGGCACTCACTGGCACTCACTAATACTCATAGAACACTAATAGAACATCCCTAGGTACTTCTTGGTGATTGGGAACCATCAAAGCCATCAAGTTAGCTGGTCAAAATTGACCCATGGTATATGGCAGGGTCAAGGCTGATAATATCATGGTCAAAAGGTTACGAATCAAAAAGGGCCTAAGTACCCCTAAAGGAGGACAAAAAAATTACCGTGAGGTCAAAATTGACCCATGACGACAAAGGTCTAGGGGTAAATGTAAGTGTCTATGGGTAAATGTAAGTGTCATAGTGAATGTGTGTATAAGTGTCATAGTGAATGTCTGTATAAGTGTGTGTGTGTGTGTGTGTGTGTGTGTGTGTGTGTGTGTGTGTGTGTGTGTGTGTGTGTGTGTAGGTGTTCAAGTTAGGATAGATCCATACATACGTTCAAGTTAGGAACGAAATATGTGACGGGTGGGGCACGAGTGGCCAGAAAATTGGCGTGGGCCAAAAATGACCCATGGTATATGGCAAGGTCAAGGCCTAAATATCATGGTCAAACAAGGTTAAGACATCAAAAAAGGGCTAAGCCCCTAAAGGAAGGACAATAAATTACCGTGGGTCAAAATTGACCCATGAAGGACAAAAAATTAACGTGGGTCAAAATTGACCCATGGTATCTGGCAAGGTCAAGGCCGAAATATCATGGTCAAACAAGGTTAAGACATCAAAAAGGGCTAAGCCCCTAAAGGGTGGCCAAAAATTACCGTGGGCAAAAATTGACCCATGGAAGACCAAGGGTTGGTCGAAAAAATTAGGGGGGGTAAAATAGGGGGGCAATACGTACAACGGTTGCTTACGCAACCGTTTGGCGCAACCCTTCTTCGAAGGGTTGCCAAAAATCAGGGTTGCCGAAAAAATTGGGGTTGCCAAAAAATTAGGGTTGCCAAAAAATACCGTGGGCCAAAAATGACCCATGGAAGACCAAAGGGTTGGTCGAAAAAAGGTAAAGGCCAAAAAAAGGTCAAGGCCCAAAAAAGGTCAAGGGCAGGTAAAAATTTGGGCCCAAAAAAGGTCAAGGCCCAAAAAAAGTGAAGGTCAAAAAAGGTCAAGGGCAGGTAAAAAAGGTCAGGTGGGTTTTTCGTTGGGTGGGTTTTTGGGTTTTTGGGTGGGTTTTTCGTAGTCCAATATACCTTCGTCCTACTACTGAATTTTACCTGAATGATAGTGGGACAGGCTTAAATCTTGAAGAATACGCAAAGAATAGTAATTTATACGCCTATGATCTTACTGCAGACCTTTCAGCTTGTAACGCCTATCATTTAAACATTTTGAGAAAGGGTACCCTAGGACTAAGTCTCTCTTTTGGATCGAGTCTACAATCACCCATCACTGTAGTGGTCTATCTTGAGCATCCTCAACTCATTGAAATTGACCGAGTACGCAACGTACTTTTGAATTATTAAAGATGAATGAAGAGGAAATAAAATCGGTGTTTAAAAATGAACCTCGCTTTTTAGGAGTGTTTGCTATTAACGAAATAAACTCTGTAAAGTTGGAGAAGGATACCTGCTTCATATTCAATACATTGCCTCGTCACATCACCTCAACAGGACATTGGATTTCCGTTTATAGAGCAAAAAACGATACTGGTCACATAATTGATTCTTTGAACTTAAAATTTATATTGAATAATCATTATATTACCTTATTTTTAAAATATAATAATGTAAGCTGTGTAAAAACTATGTCTTACCCTGTTCAACCCTTATATTCCAATTTATGTGGAGTCTATTGTATTTATTTCATTATATGTTCCTAAATTTGCTCTTAAAATAAAAAGTAAGCCCATTTGCTGCTAAAAATTTATATGTCAATGATTTTATAGTTTCTGATTATGTAATAAATGCTTTAAAATGAAAACGCGATGTGATTTTACTTCCCTTAAAACTCGTATATATAAAAAGGTTTTTAATATCTGTTATATAAACATTTTATTAAAATAAAATGTTTATATAACAGAAACTCTGTGTGTTTTTATTCTTACATTACAAATAAAAATAGAAATAATAAATAAAAAGTAAATAAAACAAAAATAAAAAAATATCAAGAAACATAATGTTAATAAATATATGAGTTACAGAGTAAAGCTGAAAGTTAAAGCAGTAAGCAGAAGTTAAAGCAGTAACGCAGAAAGTTAAAGCATGTAAAGCAGAAAGTTTAAAGGCAGTAAAGCAGTAAAACAAAAGCATACTAATCCCCCCTATGTGTTAGGTAACACCTCTATGATTTACTGATTTACTGCTTTAAGGTAACTGTAATGTATATGAGTACAAGCAGTAAAGCAGTGGGGGGCGAGTTAAAGCAGTAAAGCAGAGAGTTAAAGCAGTAAAGCAGAGAGTTAAAGCAGTAAAGCAGTAAAACAAAAGCATACTAATCCCCTAGGTGTTAGGTAATAACACCTCTATTGATTTACTGATTTACTGCTTTAAGGTGTGTAAAGTATATGTTTTTAATAAAATTTTGTACAATTTGAAGTAAAAATGAATGACTCATAGTATATTTGAAAAGAAATTCTTTGAATAGTTTACATTGACATCATATTTTTCCGTTCACGTTGGGATAAGATACCGTTCAATGACCTGTGTTTATATTTGATAAAGTAAGCGGGCGGGAATTTTTGCGTGCTGCGACGCACGCGGCGGCGGTTACGCGGAAATATTGCGCCTGCGGGCGCACGCGGCGGGCGGGAAATATTGCGCCTGCGGGCGCACGCGGCGGGCGGTTTCGCGACGGTGTTCACCTGCGGACGCGGACTCGGACTCGGAAACGTTTGCGGTCACTGTCTCAACTGTGTAGCTCTTTAGATATATATTCTGTCATGCTATAAGTGTTATAAAAATACTAACTCATAGTAGAAAGCATTCTAGCAGCTTGTAATGTAACCATTCGGTTCCTCATACCTTATTACCTAGGGGTAACACCCATATTAGGGCTATTCTAGGCTCAGGGAGGCTAGAAAAAGCTTGAAAAAAGTGGCACTCAGCTGGCACTGTGTGGCACTCACTTGGCACTATGTGGCACTCACTTGGGCAACTCATTGCTACTGACGCACTTGGCCTCATGGGCCTCATTCTGGCACTCCACTTGGCACTCACCTGGCCCACCTGGCACCTCCAAAAAAAAATCTTAAATACTCATAGAACACCTAATAGAAACATTCCCCTAAGGCAGCTTCTTACGGTGATTGGGAAACCATCAAAAGCCATCAAGTTAGCGGTGGGTCAAATGACACCATTGTATATGGCAAGGGTCAAGGCTGAATATCATGGTCACACAAGGTTAAGACATCAAAAAAGGTAAGTCCTAAAGGAAGGACAAAAAATTACCGTGGGTCAAAATTGACCCATGGCGACTCAAAGGGTTGGCAGTGTAAATGTAAGTGTCTATGGGTAAATGTAAGTGTCATAGTGAATGTGTGTATAAGTGTCATAGTGAATGTGTGTATAAGTGTGTGTGTGTGTGTGTGTGTGTGTGTGTGTGTGTGGTGTGGTGTTGTGTGTGGTGGTGTGTGTGTGTAGGTGTTCAAGTTAGGGTAGGTCCATACATGCGTACAAGTTAGGAACGAAATATGTGACGGGTGGGCCACGAGTGGGCAAAAAATTGGCGTGGGTCAAAATTGACCCATGGTATATGGTAAGGTCAAGGCCGAAATATCATGGTCAAACAAGGTTAAGACATCAAAAAAGGGCTAAGTCCCTAAAGGAAGGACAAAAAATTACCGTGGGTCAAAATTGACCCATGAAGGACAAAAAATTACCGTGGGTCAAAATTGACCCATGGTATCTGTCAAGCTTTGGAGCAAAGGGGAAGGACAAAAAAGGTTAAGACATCAAAAATAGGGCTAAGCCCCTAAATGAAGATCAAAAATTACCGTGGGCAAAAATTGACCCAAGGACGAAAAATTAGGGGGGAAAATAAGGGGGCAATACGTACAACGGTTGCTGACGCAACCGTTTGGCGCAACCCTTCTTCGAAGGGTTGCAAAAATTAGGGTTGCCAAAAAATTAGGGTTGCCAAAAAATTAGGGTTGCCAAAAAATACCGTGGGCCAAAAATGACCCATGGAAGACCAAAGGGTTGGTCGAAAAAAGGTAAAGGCCAAAAAAAGGTCAAGGCCCAAAAAAGGTCAAGGGCAGGTAAAAATTTGGGCCCAAAAAAGGTCAAGGCCCAAAAAAAGTGAAGGTCAAAAAAGGTCAAGGGCAGGTAAAAAAGGTCAGGTGGGTTTTTCGTTGGGTGGGTTTTTGGGTTTTTGGGTGGGTTTTTGGGTTTTTGGGTGGGTTTTTCGTGGTCCAATATCACTGCCTACCTTGAAGATTTATTCTTGGTTTGGGAAGTTGTATATCTATATTTATAATATATATATATATATATATATATATATATATTATATATATATATATATATATATATATATATATATATATATATATATATATATATAATATATATATATATAATATATATATATATATATATATATATATATATATATATATATATATATATATATATATATATATATATATATATATATATATATATATATATATATATATATATATAAAGCAAAAGTGTAATATAGACAATAATATATATATCAGTGGCGGCTTTTGGGGGTAGGCAGGAGTAGAGCAATCAAAAGCAATATAAAAAAAAAAAAAAAAAAAAAAAAAAAAACGTCCTCCCCCGCAAGTCATACGACCTGTCAGTGGGACCCATCGAGAAAGGTCCTTGGGTTCCACGGGCCTAACGACTAAATCCGCTGGCTGGCCAGGCCTATCGCGGAATGCCCCGGAAGCTTTCCCATTAGGTAGCAGGCACACTACTAATGTACTTCATTAACGTTGAGTGAGACGAACTAGAGTTTTATAGAGGATAGCTCAACCGTTCTCTCGCTCCATCCCATGTCTCGAACCTGGGCCTCTCGCTTGCCAGCGAGTGCTCTTACCACTAAGATATATA
>JABUQX010129476.1:12500-27500 GCA_015478945.1 Trachelipus rathkii
ACTTACACGCCACAATCTGCTAGAATGCTTTCTACTACGAGTTAGTATTTTTATAACACTTATAGCATGACCAGAATATATATCTAAAGAGCTACACAGTTGAAGTTGAGTGACCGCAAACGAGTCCGAGTCCGCGTCCGCAGGTGAACACCGTCGCGAAACCGGCGGGCGCCCGCAGGCGCAATATTCCGCGCCGCGTGCACTCCGAGGCTCAGCCAACTCCACGTAACCGCCGCCGCGTGCGTCCGCAGACGCAAAATTCCCGCGTGAACGAAAAATATGATGTCAATGTAAACTATTCAAAGAATTTCTTTTCAAATATACTATGAGTCGTTATTCATTTTTCACTACAATTGTACGAAATTTATTAAAAACATATACTTTACACACACATAAAGCATTAACTACTAGAAATATAGGGTGTTATTACCTACAACACCTAGGGGATAGTATGCTTTTGTTTACTGCTTTACTGCTTTAACTCTGCTTTACTGCTTTAACTCTCTCATTTTTTACTGCTTTAACTCATGCTTTACTGCTTTAACTCATGTGTTTTACTGCTTTAACTCATAAATCAATAGAGGTGTTATCACCTAACACCTAGGGGATTAGTATGCTTTTGTTTTACTGCTTTTCTTTAACTTTCTGCTTTACTGCTTTAACTTTCTGCTTACCCTTTAACTTTCACTTTACTGCTTTAACTTTCAGCTTTACTGCTTTAACTCATATATTTATTAACATTATGTTTTCTTTTATATTTTTTATTTTTGTTTTATTACTTTTTATTTATTATTTCTATTTTTATTTGTAATGTAAGAATAAAAACACACAGAGTTTCTGTTATATAAACATTTTATTTACTAATTATACGAAATTTTATTAAAAACCTTTTTATATATACGAGTTTTAAGGGAAGTAAAATCGCGTTTTTCATTTTAAAGCATTTATTACATAATCAGAAACTATAAAATCATTGACATACAAATTTTTAGCATCAAATATATTTACAAGTTTATTAAAACATACATTATTTAAAAAACATATAATGAAATAAATACAATAGACTCCACATAAATTGGAATATAAGGGTTGAACAGGGTAAGACATAGTTTTTACACAGCTTACATTATTATATTTTAAAAATAAGGTAATATAATGATTATTCAATATAAATTTTAAGTTCAAAGAATCAATTATGTGAACAGTATCGTTTTTTGCTCTATAAACGGAAATCCAATGTCCTGTTGAGGTGATGTGACGAGGCAATGCATTGAATATGAAGCAGGTATCCGGTATCCTTCTCCAACTTTACAGAGTTTATTTCGTTAATAGCAAACACTCCTAAAAAGCGAGGTTCATTTTTAAACACCGATTTTATTTCCTCTTCATTCATCTTTAATAATTCAAAAGTACGTTGCGTACTCGGTCAATTTCAATGAGTTGAGGATGCTCAAGATAGACCACTACAGTGATGGGTGATTGTAGACTCGATCCAAAAGAGAGACTTAGTCCTAGGGTACCCTTTCTCAAAATGTTTAAATGATAGGCGTTACAAGCTGAAAGGTCTGCAGTAAGATCATAGGCGTATAAATTACTATTCTTTGCGTATTCTTCAAGATTTAAGCCTGTCCCACTATCATTACATGATACAGTATTGGCTATTAAATCACCCAACGAAAAACCCACCCAACGAAAAACCCACCCAACGAAAAACCCACCTGACCTTTTTTACTGCCCTTGACCTTTTTTGACCTTCACTTTTAACAGAGACCTATTTTGGGCAAGAATTTTTATCCTTCCATTGACCTTTTTTTGGGCCTTGACCTTTTGGCCTTGACCTTTGCTTTCGACCAACCCCTTTGGTCTTCCTTGGTCATTTTGCAGCCACAGGTATTTTGTAACCCTAATTTTTGGCAACCCCAATTTTCTACAGCAGCCCCTGATTTTTGGCAGCCGAAGAAGGGGTTGCCATGTAAACAGTTGCGTAAGCAACCGTTGGCGCATGTGCCCCCCTATTTTACCCCCTAATTTTTCGTCCATGGATGTTTTCCCACAGTAATTTTAGGTTGTCTTTAGGGGCTTAGCCCTATTTTGATGTCTTAACCTTTTTTGTCCTTCCCCTTTGCTCCAAAGCTTGACAGATACCATGGGTCAATTTTGACCCACGGTAATTTTTTGTCCTTCATGGGTCAATTTTGACCCACGGTAATTTTTTGTCCTTCCTTTAGGGGCTTAGCCCTTTTTGATGTCTTAACCTTGTTTGACCATGATATTTCGGCCTTGACCTTGCCAGATACCATGGGTCATTTTTTGCCCACGCCAATTTTTTGCCCACTCGTGGCCCACCCGTCACATATTTCGTTCCTAACTTGTACGCATGTATGGATCTATCCTAACTTGAACACCTACACACACACACACACACACACACACACACACACACACACACTATGACACTTATACACACATTCACTATGACACTTACATTTACACTTATACACACGTACAAACACACTGCCAACCCTTTGGTCGTCCATGGGTCAATTTTGACCCACGGTAATTTTTTTGTCCTTCCTTTAGGGACTTAGCCCTTTTTGATGTCTTAACCTTGTTTGACCATGATATTTCAGCCTTGACTGCGCACCTACCATGGGTCAATTTTTTGTCCCACTTAACTTGATAGGCTGATGGTTCCAATCACCTTGAGAAGAGAAGTACCTAGGGATGTTCTATTGGTGTTTCTATGAGTGGAGTGCCAGGTGATGCAAGGTGAAGTGCCAAGTGATGCCAGCGGAGTGCCAATGAGGTGCCAAGTGAGTGCCAATGAGTGACAAGTGAGGCCAATTAGTGCCAAGTGAGTGCCACATAGTGCAACTGAGTGCCACTTTTTCAAGCCTTTTCTAGCCTCTCGCCTAGAATAGCCTAATATGGGTGTCTACCCCAAGGTAATAAGGTATGAGGAACCGAATGGTGTGTGTACATTACAATCTGCTAGAATGCTTCCTACTACGAGTTAGTATTTTTATAACACTTATAGCATGACAGAATATATATCTAAAGAGTTGAGACAGTGACCGCAAACGTTTCCGAGTCCGCGTCCGCAGGTGAACACCGTCGCGAAACCGCCCGCCGCGTGCGCCACGCAGGCGCAATATTTCCGCGTAACCGCCGCCGCGTGCGTCCGCAGGCGCAAGCGTGAACGAAAAATATGATGTCAATGTAAACTATTCAAAGAATTTTTTCTTTTCAAATATACTATGAGTCATTCATTTTTACAATTTATGAAATTTTATTAAAACATATACTTTACATCTTAAAGCAGTAAAATCAGTAAATCAATAGAGGTGTTATTACCTAACACCTAGGGGATTTAATTATGCTTTTGTTTTTGCTGCTTTACTGCTTTTAACTCTCTGGCTGCACTGCTTTGGCTACTCTGGCACTGCTAAAGCTTTAACTCGCTGCTTTACTGCTTTAACTCATGCACACATTACATACCTTAAAGCATTAAATCAGTAAATGTTGTTACCTAACACAAGGGATTAGTATGCTTTTGTTTACTGCTTTACTGCTTTAACTTTCTGCTTTACTGCTTTAACTCTGCCTTTTGCTCTAACTTTCTGCTTTACTGCTTTGACACTTTCAGCTTTACTGCTTTAACTCATATATTTATTAACATTATGTTTTCTTTTATATTTTTTTATTTTTGTTTTATTACTTTTTATTTATTATTTCTATTTTTATTTTTTTTTTTTTTGAATAACTTAAACTACAAATTTTATTGTTTATATAAACATTTTTATTTTATCTATCTATATCCCATTATTTATGTTGAGTAAAAAAATATCTCTATCAGCTTTAATTAATCTCATTATTCATTATTCACTTAACGAGTATGGATGTGGAGAAATTTACGTTCCGAAGTCCGGCTACATGTCTTGTAGCTGGGCCGACAGGTTGTGGTAAAACCTTTCTATTATTAAATATTTTAAAGGAAATGGAGATTTTTGAACAAGCACCTGTAAAAATAATATGGTGTTATAATGTTTATCAGGAAAAATTTAAAGAATATAAAGATGTTATTCAATTTCACGAAGGCATATACGATATTAGGTCGCTGGACAATATACATGGACACAAAATTATTGTATTAGATGAATTGAATTTGGAAATAGCAGAAGCGTTCACAGTTTATTCTCACCATCTAAATATCTCTGTGTTTTTCATAACACAGAATATTTTTCATCAAAGCAAGCATATGCGAAGTGTTTCTTTAAACACACAGTATTTACTGTTGTTTGGCCAGAGAAGAGACATGAGTCAAATTAATGTACTGGCAACTCAAATGTTTCCACTTCAAAGGAAAGAGTTCTTAAAAGTATATAAAGAGGTTACTTCGATCCCCCACGGTTATTTGATGTGTGAACTTCACCCAAAAAACACGCACAGAGTGTTGCTCCGTACCAACATTCTGCCCTATGAGATAGAAACTGTATACATACCTGAATAATGAGTGCTCTAGTTGCAAAGTATTTACCTCTTATAAAAAATTTAAGGGTTGACATACCATCTGAAAAACGTAAACTAATTAGTGAGGATGAGAAATTCATTCAGTGTGTATGTGAAGTCTGTTTGAAAATCTTATAAAAAAGGGAAACATGTTGACCTTTAAACAGGCCTCAGAGGAGTAAAGCTACGTCGTTGCACATAGAAACATCATTAAAACTCTCCTCAACATTAAAATTTGAAAATAAAAGTTACTGAGAGGGAGGAGGGTATTTTACTGCCATTATAACCCTGCATTATAAAACTAGCTCCACTGATAACTAAGTGGTTGTCCCCATGATGAAGAAGGTTGCTGTACTTCCATATAATGAGTATGAGAAAATGAAGTATAATAATACAGCATCTGTACAGAATTCAGTTCCTCAGATTCATCATTCACAACCTCAATATGGCCAGTTATTGCCTCACACTGTGCAAAATCCACAATCACAGTTTCATCATTCACAGCCCCCATACACGCAAATATTACAGCCCAATGCATTGACATTACAACCTCTTTCACATCAGCAGCAACAGTTGCACCAACAGAATCCTTACATTGTGAACGACTCATTATCTTTCCAGCAGCCTCTACCTCCTAGCTTATATGATCCTAAAGTTGAACAGATAACCAAATACGAGAAAGAAGTGTACAGGATATTAAATTCAGACATTAACATCCATGAGAACGCCTCTTATACCAGGATGCCATACAAAAATTGATAGATCTTAAAGACTTGCATCTACATCCATCCCTACGTATTCCGCTAACCGACAATGTAGATATTCCTAATGAAGTAAAACTTGAAGTGAAAAATGAAGATAAATTTAAAAATATCCTAGAGGAGAGCTTACCTATTAGAGTGCGTAAATCAGGAATAGCTTTATATAATATTTTAAAAGATTAACTTTGAATGAAGCAGGGCAGATCGTAATTGATGATGAAATAGTTAAAGGATCAAATATTGTGGACTTGATAGCTGATCTCTCACGTAACTGGAAGAAAGGCCCTGTAAAAGGATGGAATGATATCAAACAAGAACTTCAGACTATTAATTTTCCCAGAAGTTTAATCTTAAATACAACGCGATTAGCAGACTTAGATAATATCCCCGTTACGCCAAGACCTGATTCAAGTCCATCAGGCACTTCTTACGCATCAGATAAATTTAAACGTGTTACCAGAGGACGAACAAGAAAAACACCTTATAATAGGCATAGTTGGATTAAATCGTAATTATGCATTATCATATATTATATATAATATATAAATATATATTATAATATATATATTATATATAATATATATATATATATATATATAAATATATATATCTATATATATATAGTATATATATATATATATATATATTTATTTAGCTGTAATGTTTGTGTATAAATAAATGTTATTTTAAAATCTTTTTCTCTTTCTTTATCCCTTGTGACCTAATATCACATTTTTTGACAAATATATATATATATATCTATATATATATATATAATATATATATATATATAGTATATATATTATATATATATATATATATATATGATAACGCTTACACGTGTATCAGTAGACAACATGGAGGCGAAGGAGGTAGTTGATAAGTATTACTTCAATCTGAGGGAGCCAAATAGTTTTGGGGGTTTCACTAGGTTTGCTTTAAGGTATCCTAATATTGAGAAAAAAGAGTTAAAAGCATATTTGGAGGGTGAAGAGGCATTTACTCTACATAAACCTGTAAGAAAAAAATTTCCTACACGGAAAACCATATCTCCGCAGCTCGATAGTGTATGGCAATTAGATTTATCGGAAATGATTAAATACAGCTCTTATAATGAAGGTTTTCAATATATACTTTTTACAATTGACGTATACTCTAGATACTTGTGGTTGAGGCCAATAAAAGATAAAAGATCAGCTACAGTCGCCGATGCTGTACTTGAAATTATAGAGGATGAGAGGAGAACACCTAAATCATTTTGGACAGATTCAGGAATGGAATTCAAGGGGCGAGAGTTTCAGGAGATGCTCTGGGAGTATGGTATAAGCTATTACAATACATTTTCCGTAAACAAAGCGGCAATAGTTGAAAGAGTCCAACGTACTATTAAAGAACGCATGCATAGGTATTTTACTAAAATGAATACTTTTAAATATATTGATATACTGGACGATCTGGCTTATTCTTATAACAGGTCTTACCATAGAACTATAAAGTCAACTCCTTTAGAGATGTCAAAAACTAGAGGACGTATGGCGTATATGGGTGAAAAAGAAAACAAAATAAAAGATAATTCAGGAATAAAGGTAAACGATTATGTAAGAGTTTCTCGAACAGAAGAAAGGTTTAGAAAAGGATATGAATCCGGTTGGACTACGGAAGTTTTTAAAGTGCACAATATCCGACCATTCAGTCGTGATAGTTTAAAGTTATATTATCTGGAAGATTTAAATGGTGAAAAAATAAAAGGCGGATTTTATAAACAGGAAATACAAAAAGTAAGGTTCAATCCTGTAACTCATGAATATAAAATTGAAAAAATATTAGCTACGAGAGGTAAAGGAAAAAATAAGCAGTTACTTGTGAAATGGAGGGGATATCCTGCCAAGTTTAATACTTATATAAAAGCAAGTGAAGTTAAGAATCATTAATCAGTTGTCATTATAATCATGGAGAGTGTAGATCACTTTTATATAACTCTGCCTTCTTCAGCCTCCTTGGATTTACATCCTGATAATAAACTCTCGGATTTTACAACTGTGCTAATGAATCCTATACAGCTTGAAAGAGAGGCATACGAAGTAGGATTATGTGAAATGATATTAAATACGGACATAGAAAATTTTCCTCACAATCTATTCTGGATGGGGGTGTACAGAAGTGTAGAATGTGTTGAAACTATATTACAAGTGGAAGATACTCGTTATCTCAAAAGGACTACAATTGCCAAAAAGATGAATACGACAACATTTGCTACAAAAGAATACTTCTTTGAAGAATTTACTTTGCGGAGGTCATATTTTAAATCGGTGCCTGCTATTTTTAGTCATTTAAACGTTCTCTTTGATATGAGTATTATGTGTAAGGACTTGGTATACAAAACTGAAATGCGTACCTATGAAGATAAAGTAATAATATCTTTAAGTTCAAAAGTAAATGTAAACCTACGAGACCGGGACATGTTTTTTCTCGAACGATCACAATGGCAGCGTAAACATATTCGTAGACGTGATGCTGAGTTGGATATACTTCATGATATCCCTACTATGTTGAAGAGGGTTATACTATCTGTGGAGAATAACCGCATGACTCCACATGAACTAAAAGATGAAGCAGATCGAGTACTGCATTATACATGTACCCCATCCGAGATGCTCAATCATCCAGGTATGGCTTATGTATATACAAATATAATTGATCATCAATATGTAGGTAATACTAAAGCTCCTTTATTAAGAGTAGTATATTTTCCCAAAGAGAGTAAAGTTATAACATTCCCTAATGTTCATTATCTTCCTCTGAATAGATCAAATTTTGACTCTGTGCGCGTGCATATAAAAGATGTAGAAGGAAATCCCTTCCCCTTTACAGATGGAGCCCTGTTATGCAAAGTTCATATTAGAAAGAAACAGATGCAGTAATTACAGCATAATGGAATATATAAGAGGTGTAGTCAGATATATTTTTCATTCATTAACATACTCTCACAGTGTAAAGATAGTATAAGAAAGATACTCCTGTAATAATGGACGAAGAAAGGGTATTCAGAGGATCAAAAATGCAGAGGGGGTATGGCCTTGGTGGATTTTTTGCCAAGCTATGGAGAAGTGCAAGGCCTCTGCTCAGGAAAGGCGGGGAATATATAGGTAAAAAATATTTTGCATACTATTCAAGATATTGCTGCAGGAAATAATCCTCGTACAGCATTAAAAAGACGTATAGCCGATGTTTCAGATGAGATGTTGGATGATGTTAAGCGTAAAATAAGACGTAAAATGTCAGGACAAGGTCGAGGGATCAAGAAGATTGTCATAAAGAAAAAGACTAAGCGGAAAAAACCTCTAAAGAAAAAATGTATTGATGTATTTGCTATTTAATTACTAACTGATAACTTTTATACGATGTGTGTATATAAGTAAGGTTTTTCATGAAAATGTTCATTATACGTCCAGAGTTCGCACATGCAAGATGCATTTCCTTCATCCTTCTAGTCCTGATTGTTGTAAGAGTGAATTGGATCTCTTCTCAATGAACCCTACACAGATTAGCGTTAGCGAGTCCAACTTTATCAGTATTAATCCTCTGCATTCAATTACCAATACAGATGTTCCTCTAGAGTTCAATATTCCAGGCACTTCTGATCAATACCTAGACCCCTCTAATGTGTTTTTATATGTAAAAACGAAATTGACAAAACCTGATGGTACAGATCTTCCTACGGGTGATGACCATATAGTATATACAGAATCAAATTTCCTGTATACATGTTTCACCCAGGTTGAAGTCTATCTTAACGGAACTTCACTAGGGTGCATCAGCGGCTAATTATCCTTATAGAAGCTATATAGAACATTTGTTAAATTATTCAGACGATGCTAAACAATCTCATCTCAAATCATGTGGTTTTTACAGTTTCAAAGATGAAGCTGCACATATAGATAAAGCAGCTAAAGTCATAAATAATACTTATGAATTTTACGGTCGATTAAATGGCGATATCTTCTCTCAAGAAAGACTCATTCTACCATCTGTAGATACTAGAATCATTTTATCACGGTCAAATCCTAAATTTGCTCTTAAAATAAAAAGTAAACCTGCTGCTACAGCTGTATGTCCAGAACCTGTTTTCAAACTGTTGGAGGCTTATCTCTATGTCAGAAAAGTGAAATTATCACCACAGCGTCATTTGGAAATTGAAAATTCGCTTTTGAATACTACAGCAAAGTACCCTATTAAGAGAGTTGAAACCAAGATATTTAATTTCACTCAAGGGTTATCGAGTATCAATATCCCTAACATTGTGAACGGAAATTTACCACAGAAAGTAATAATAGGGATTTGTGGAACATGAAGCCTACTCCGGGAATTATAAAAAGTCACCCTATAAATTCACACCTTTCGGACTTAGGGGTATCAGTTTACATGTGAATGGACTGCCTCACGGACGTGATTATGAAATGTTATACAACGGAGACCTATCTCTCTGTACTCGACCTTTTTACGACTTAATAGCCAATACTGTATCATGTAATGATAGTGGGACAGGCTTAAATCTTGAAGAATACGCAAAGAATAGTAATTTATACGCCTATGATCTTACTGCAGACCTTTCAGCTTGTAACGCCTATCATTTAAACATTTTGAGAAAGGGTACCCTAGGACTAAGTCTCTCTTTTGGATCGAGTCTACAATCACCCATCACTGTAGTGGTCTATCTTGAGCATCCTCAACTCATTGAAATTGACCGAGTACGCAACGTACTTTTGAATTATTAAAGATGAATGAAGAGGAAATAAAATCGGTGTTTAAAAATGAACCTCGCTTTTTAGGAGTGTTTGCTATTAACGAAATAAACTCTGTAAAGTTGGAGAAGGATACCTGCTTCATATTCAATACATTGCCTCGTCACATCACCTCAACAGGACATTGGATTTCCGTTTATAGAGCAAAAAACGATACTGTTCACATAATTGATTCTTTGAACTTAAAATTTATATTGAATAATCATTATATTACCTTATTTTTAAAATATAATAATGTAAGCTGTGTAAAAACTATGTCTTACCCTGTTCAACCCTTATATTCCAATTTATGTGGAGTCTATTGTATTTATTTCATTATATGTTTTTTAAATAATGTATGTTTTAATAAACTTGTAAATATATTTGATGCTAAAAATTTGTATGTCAATGATTTTATAGTTTCTGATTATGTAATAAATGCTTTAAAATGAAAAAACGCGATTTTACTTCCCTTAAAACTCGTATATATAAAAAGGTTTTAATAAAATTTCGTACAATTTTATTAAAATAAAATGTTTATATAACAGAAAACCTGGTGTGTTTTTATTCTTACATTACAAATAAAATAGAAATAATAAATAAAAAGTATTAAAACAAAATAAAAAATATAAAAGAAAACATAATGTTAATAAATATATGAGTTAAAGCAGTAAAGCAGAAAGTTAAAGCAGTAAAGCAGAAAGTTAAAGCAGTAAAGCAGAAAGTTAAAGCAGTAAAGCAGAAAGTTAAAGCAGTAAAGCAGTAAAACAAAAGCATACTAATCCCCTAGGTGTTAGGTAACACCTCTATTGATTTACTGATTTACTGCTTTAAGGTATGTAATGTATATGAGTTAAAGCAGTAAAGCAGAGAGTTAAAGCAGTAAAGCAGAGAGTTAAAGCAGTAAAGCAGAGAGTTAAAGCAGTAAAGCAGTAAAACAAAAGCATACTAAACCTTAGGTGTTAGGTAATACACCTCTATTGATTTTACTGATTACTGCTTTACAAGGTGTGTAAAGTATGTTTTTAATAAAATTTCGTACAATTGTAGTAAAAATGAATGACTCATAGTATATTTGAAAAGAAATTCTTTGAATAGTTTACATTGATATCATATTTTTCGTTCGCGCGGGAATTTTGCGTCTGCGGACGCACGCGGCGGCGGTTACGCGGAAATATTGCGCCTGCGGGCGCACGCGGCGGGCGGGAAATATTGCGCCTGCGGGCGCACGCGGCGGGCGGTTTCGCGACGGTGTTCACCTGCGGACGCGGACTCGGACTCGGAAACGTTTGCGGTCACTGTCTCAACTGTGTAACTCTTTAGATATATATTTCTGTCAATGCATATAAGTGGTTATAAAAAATACTAATCGTAAGTAGAAAGCATTCTAGGCAGATTGTTAATGTAACACCATTCCGGTACCTCATCCTATAACCTAGGGGTCGACCCCATATTAGGGCTATTCAGGCTCAGGGAGGTAAAAAGGCTGAAAAAAGTGGCACTCAGTTGGTACTATGTGGCACTCACTTGGCACTATTGTGGCACTCAACTTGGCACTCCTTGGCACTCACTTGGCACTCATTGGCACTCATTGGCACTGAGCTTGGCCACTCACCTGGCACTCCACCTGGCCCTCATCTAGTTTTTTTTATTATACTCCTAGATCCTAATTTGAAAAATTCTAAAATAATACATACGGTGATTGGGAACCATCAAAGCCATCAAGTTAGCGTATATATATATATTAGGAACCGACCGGGGCCCCGGCCCCGGCCCCGGCCCCGGCCCCGGCCCCGGCCCCGGCCCCGGCCCCGGCCCCGGCCAAAAATCAGGAAAAAACGGGGTTTTCTACCGGGGTTAACTGTAAATTTACACTAAATAATAGAGGGTTAAATCAAACAAAATAAAAAAATATATTTTAATTCCATTACTCCTTTGTTATAAATTGATGCAAAATATATAAACATACCTAAATATAATCAATTTTTTTTTGGTATTTACTATGATTTCAAATTAAAATTGAGGCCAAATTATAATTTTTCCGAGTTTTTAACATAAAAATATTCGAAATTTGATATATCAAACGAATTCGGAAAAGGAAATAAATATAATTGTTAAAATATTAATGTATTTATTTATTTAAAGTAAATATCTTCAAGAAAATCAAATATTTTCCGAAATCTCTTTTCAAAATTATTTATTTAATTGAATTAATATATATATATATATATATATATATATATATATATATATATACAATATATATTTTAAAAAATTTATATATATATATATATATATATATATATATATATGATATGTGTGTATATTATTATACAAAATTCATATGCATTTTATATATATATATACCTTATATCTATATATATCAGGATTCCCAACCGGTGTGCCGCGAGATCTGTCAAGGGTGCCGCGTGATTTTAATCTAATTGTAACATCTTTAACCATTTTAATGAAATTACGTTTTCAATTTATTAGGCAAAAATTCTTTAAGAAGGCTTTAACCTCCCTCTCTCCTGAAAGTTAATTATATATATATATATATATATATATATTACGTAAGTTTCAGGACAAAGGTCTCTGCCAGGTGTATATATATATATATAGGCCTATATATTACGTAAGTTGCAGGACAAAGGTCTCTGCTAGGCTTAAGACCGTAAGTTGCAGGACAAAGGTCTCTGCTAGGCGTAAGACCGTAAGATGCTCTATGTCTCTATGACCTCTATAAGTCTATGAGTCTATGTCTATTGTTAATTTAAAACTGCTTTCCATTTTGTTTTAAAATTTGTGCTAGAAATGTTCTAAAATTTTCAAGAAATAGGAGAGCGAACTTATACCACCTACTTTAAGTGAGAGTAATTTGAACATTATCATTCCTGGATCTTCAACATCAAAAGAATTTCTTTTAAAGAAAAGAACATATTTAGAGAGTTATTTGTCTTACGGATTTTCATGGAACAACGATGCAGATAATCCATGTCCCCTGTGCTTAGTGTGTGGTGAAACGCTAAGCCATGGTACCCAGCAAACTTAAGAGACATCTTGCTACGAAGCACTCAGGTGTATCCCAGAAAGCTGGCTCATATTTTTCAAGGCTATTAGAAAATCAAGAAAAAGTTGGTAATAGAATGTTGAAGAGATTTACCACAAGTGACGCTTCTCTCGCAGCTTCATTTAAAGTTGCCGAACTGCTCGCCAAGAAAATGAAACCTCATACAGCTGGAGAGGATATCATTATCCCGGCGTGCAAAATTATCGTTGAAACCATACCAAAATTTCAAAGGTTCCTCTCTCAAACAATACTATTAGCCGTAGAATATCTGAAATGTCATTAAATATAAATGAACAAGTCACAGATAAAATAAAAACTCACCATAAATTTGCTTTACAAATAGATGAAAGTACTGATATTACTGCCAAAAATCAGCTTCTTGGATTCTGTAGATTTATTGACGGTAAATATATCGTGGAGCAGCTTTTGTTTTGCAAAGAGTTGGAAACAACTAGTACCGGCGCCGATAATTTCGCTTCCGTCTCTTCCTATCTCAATAACCATGGTCTTTCATGGAACGACTGTTGTGAAATATGTACTGATGGTGCACCATCAATGACAGGAAAGCATAAAGGATTTATTGCGCCAGCTTTACAGGAAAATGTATCATTGAAAATAACTCACTGCTTTCTGCACAGAGAAGCACTAGTAGGGAAAAATTGTGGTGAGCAGTTCGCTGAAGTTATAAATCAGGTTGTGAAGATGATAAATTACATTAAATCGCGACCTTTGAAGTGAAGACTCTTTGAAAAAATGTTGTGAAATGGATGCACCATATATCTCATTATTATCTCGTGGTAGAGTACTGAACCGCGTTCTTACACTCAAAGAAGAACTAAAAGTCTTTTTTGAGAAAGAGAAACATGATGCATTTTCTAGGTTGCTGCAAAATGATGATTGGTGTTTACAGCTGTCATATCTGTCAGATATTTTTAGTAAACTAAATGAATTAAATACTTCATTGCAGGGACGACAAGAAACAATAGTTTCTTCAACCAATAAAATGAAAGGTTTCATGAGAAAGGTAGCTTCTTGGAAGTCTGCAATTGAGAAAAGTGATTTTTCAAATTTTCCATCCCTTTTAAAATTTTCGAAATGTAATGGCGAGGAAAAGCTAAAAGACCTCATTCTTGATCATTTATCAAAATTGCAAGATGCAGTAGATAAGTACTTTCCTTCTCTTTCCGTTAAGAATCTTGAGTGGATTGTTTCCCCATTTCACAAGGCAGATATTGCTGAAGAACTAGATTTCACAGCTACTGAAAGAGACGAATTTAATGATCTCTGCGCTGATTCTTTACTGAAAATTAAACTTGAGAAGACTGACTTATCAGCGGCTGATTTTTGGCTTAGCATACAAAAGGAGTATCCTAACCTAGTAGAAAAAGCCACAAGTTTCCTTTTGCCATTTTCAACATCATACTTTTGTGAACAAGCTTTCTCTGCAATGGTCACAATAAAATGCAAAACAAGAAATAGATTGTTGAATCTTCAGGAAAATATGCCTGTTGCGTTATCAAACATCAGACCTAACATACAATATTTGTGCTCCAAGCATCAAGCACAAATTTCCCATTAATCGATTCTAAACCGCAAACTCCAGCTTTCAAATTTTAACAGGTATGTTTTATAGATATTTTAAATTTAAAATCTATTATTATTATTATTATTAATATTATTATTATTATTATTATTATTATTATTATTATTATTATTATTATTATTATTATTAATATTATTATTATTATTATTATTATCATTATTATTGTGGCCTCAAAATTCCACAGCCTTAAATAGGGTGCCGTGAATTACAAAAGGTTGGGAATCACTGATATATATATATATATATTATAATATATATATATATATATATATATAT
>JABUQX010129477.1:0-7500 GCA_015478945.1 Trachelipus rathkii
TTATTAGGTTATTTATTTAAAATTATTTAGATTTATTTTTTTATTTTATATTTTATATTTATTATTTTATTAATTTTTATTATTTTATTATTTTGTTATTTTTTTTTTTATTATTTTTATTAATTTTATTATTTTATTATTTATTTTATTATTATTTATTTTTATTTATTTTTTAATTTATTTATTTTTATTATTTATATATTTATTTATTTATTTATTTATTTATTTATTTATTTTATTATTTATTTAATTTATTTATTTATTTATTTATTAATTGAATCATTGAACCATTACTATTATTTAATTTAATTTATATATTATTATTATTATATTTCTATTCATAGAACTTTTTCTTACCATAGTTTTTATTAATTTTTATTTTCCTCTTATTATATACATGTATATATATATATAATATATGTAATATATATAATATATATATATATATATATATAGTTATAATATATATATATATATATATATATATATATATATATATATAGTATATATAGTATATATATATATAGAATACTATATATATATATATATATTATAACGGTATATATATATATATATATATATATATATTATATATAATATAATATATATATATATATAATATATAGCTATATATAAATAATAATACTATATATATAATATAATATATATATATATATATAATATATATATTTTATATATATGATATAATATACTATATATATATATATATATATATATATATATATATATATATATATATATATATATATATATATATATATATATATATTAGTATAGTGATATATATAATATATATATATATATATATATATATATATAAAATGTTTGGATAAAAATATTAAAAGACGAATATGCTTCATGTGAACTAAAAACAAAATTTAATAACAGGATGTTCATAATTACGAATAGGGGAAAATTTCCAATATGATTTTTATTGCCATAAAAGGAAAAAATTTAGGTACTATGAACTGTCTAATACAGGTATGTTTAACCTGCGGTCCGAGGACCAGCATTAGTCCGCGATATTTTCAAAGAGGATTTGCTAAGACTTGGAGAAATGCTCTGGTATTTTTTAAAGTTAAAATAGGAAGAAAGATCGAATGTGAGTGAGTGTGAGTGTGTGTGTGTGAGAGAGAGAGAGAGAGAGAAGATGAGAGAGAGAGAGAGAGAGTGAGAGAGAGAGAGAGAGAGAGAGAGAGAGAGAGAGAGAGAGAGAGAGAGAGAGAGAGAGAGAGATTGTTACGCATGAAAGTAATAAAAACGTGGGTCAGAATTTAGAATTGAAGTTTCAGCCTTCTCAATAATTATAATAAAATGAATATTGTATTATATTCCCATTCTCTTGAAATATTAGAAGACCCTATCTCAGGAGCTTTAAATAAATATTTGATAAATTTATGGTTTTTAATTTTAGGTTAAGTTTCGAGTTAATTATGTCTCGTGGGATAACAAAAAAGATTTAAAGGAGGTTCGTGATATATATATATATATATATAATATATATTAGTAATATAGTATACTAGGATATAATATATATAGTATATATAATAGGTTATATATAATATAGTATATAGGGTATAGTATAGGGTATATATATATAGGTATATAGGTATATAGATAAGTATATATAGTATATATATATATAAGTATAGATATATATATGATATATATGATATGATATATAGGATAGTATGATATGATATATAGTATGATATAGTATATATATATTAGTGATATATATATATGTATATATAATACTATATATAATAGTAGTAAGTGGATAGTATATAGAGTGATGATATGAGATATATATATATGATTATATAATATATATATATATATATATTGTATTATATATATAATATATAATATATATATAAGTATATAGACATATATATTATATATATCAATATATAATATATATATATATATATATATATATATATATATATATATATATATATATATATATATATATATATATATAACATATATATATATATAAATGTTTTATATTTTAAATAAAATAAATATATTATATATACTATATATAATATATATGATGATATGGATATAATATATAATATATTATATATCATATATATATAAATAATATATATAATATATATATAGTAATATATAAATATATATAATATATATTAATATTTATTATTATATATATTATATTATATATATATATATATATATATATTTATATATATATAAACGAAATGTGTGTTGTATTGTAAATAAAATAAATATATAACGAGTTACAAAACTTATAAATTAATGATGCCTTGTGATAGAATGTACAAACAATGTGTGATAACTTTAGTGCCAACAGTGAAGTGAAATATAGCATAAATTGTGTAATGAACTTTGCGTTCCATCCACTAAGTGCTTATGCCAGTACAAACATTATTATTGTGTTTTAAACTATAAAGGTTTTTCACCAGATCGGAAAAAAACATAATTTACAAAACAAAACAAAGAGTGAAGCCTGAAACATGGTCGGGTGAAATAATTTTGAGCAATTTTTCTACGCCTTCACCGCGTATTTTATTACTTTATGCTCTCATCTTATTGTTTCTTTATACAACTTTCATTTATCGACCATTATCTATTTCACACCAACACTAGGCCATAAGAGGTTCATAGCCTTCAAGTCCAACAAGAGTGCATTGGCAAAGCTTGCCCCTAAATTTGACGAAACTTCACATCTGATCAATTCCATGGCATATCTTGGAGTTTTCAGAAAGCTGTAAACTTCATGTCATAATGTGTTTGGTCGAAAGTCTTTGGATTTATCATCAATTGCCTAAAATATCATAGTACAAGAGCGAATTAATATTAGTGTTATACTGTTATATAGAGAAAAAATCAGGTCAGGTTATAGTATTATTAAAAAAATTATTAAGGATTTCGTTATAATAATTATAAGCATTTGAGCACTAAAATACATTTACAAATTTTAAAATAATATATCATAAGAGAAAAAACTTTTACCTCTCCTGAATCTTCATCTACAGTTTATGAAAATAATTTTTGTGAAGATGTTGATGAAGTAGTGCACAAAGCAACATCCCTCTTCTTTTGAATATGCACTTATATTCTTCCTCTTAAAGCTGCAGCCCTGCGATCTTTTAAAACAGACCTTTATCAACAGCTTCCAGCTGAAAACATCCCTTTGATCTTATTTTTGATCTCTAGTTTTTCAAATATTCCCTCTCCTCTAATGGAACCTACAAAAAAGTAAAATTATGAGTAACATTTAGCAGTACGGATTAGGGAAGGCAATCTAAAAGTTGACAAAATAGTATTACTAACTTCTTTAATGGTGGAAAAACACAGATTATGTGTTGTGTTTAGGATTTTTTTATAACAATTCAAAGATTTATCATCACAAGGACGAATAGGCAGCAATACGAAATGTCAAAGAGTTTTTCTAATTTAAATTTCTAAAATACATTAACAAATTTTAAAATAATATATCATAAGAGAAGCCCTTTATCTCTCCCCGAAATCTTCATCTACAGTTTCTCGAAAATAGTCCCCTGAGAGGTGTTGGATTGGAGTAGTGCACAAAGTAATATCCCTCTTCTTTTGAATCTGCACTTATATTCCTCCTCTTAAAGCTGCAGCCCTGAGATCTTTTAAAACACCTTTATCAACAGCTTCCTGCTGGAGACATTCCTTCTGATTGGAGTCTGCGGTATATTTTGACTCTCTGGTTTGTTTGGGTTCAAAATTCCAGCCAGTCTTCGACTTAAGGTGATGGGAAGCCTATAAAAAAAGGTGAAAGGTATTGGGTGGAAGCATTAAGGGGGCAGTAGGCAGGATTAGGGAAGATGAAGTGATAGGAAGTTGGACAGGAAAAGAGTGTATTTATGACCTGGTTCTTCTTTTAAATGTGTGGATCAAGATGCTGGGGGATTTATCAGAAATGTGGTTGTGTTTGTAATTGGGTTATGAGTGATGCGGGGTGGGTGTGGCGGGTTTATTTTGGATTTTTTTTTGTTTTTGGGGCGGATGGGGGGGGGTTAATGGTGTGTTGGTGTTGTATGCGCAATTATCTTTATACGCTTCACGGCGTAGCTTTATCATCAACACAGGCACTACGATTAGGAAGCTTACAGATACGAGACGAATCATCGAGAGAAAAGAGTTTTTTACCTAAATTTTTAGTTGGGTGTTCGCACCATGAATTCGTGCGGCACCTTAGTACTAGTTGGATGACCATTTTCCTATTAATCTCTTTTGTCCTGGTCTTGAAAGGCCGGTCATTCTGTGGCGCTCACAGGACTTCACGGCCAGAAATTAATATTTACAAGCAGGGCAAGCGCGATATTTAACAGAATTCATATTCTTTTTAATAAACGGTCATCTGCATGATCATTTTTGCTATGAATTCGAAGTAGTCTTTTAAGTTATCGATTTGTTGGTTGAGAAAAATATGCTATCTACACTTAATGGAGTTGAGCAAAGATAGGGTTATCGTAGGTCAGGTGCATGAAAAGCTGGGTGAAGGTTGCCGGCACGCAAATTTTTGACTGGGCAGCGTAAGTGCAGCCAGGCGGGATGTACATCGAGGTCCCAGCAACGTTGCCTATTTCGTTTGTTACTCATTGTATTTATACGCTATTAAATCAACTTATTTTATCTATCTTTGAAAAAAACAACGTTTAGTCTATATAATCTGTCACATAAATACAAGGGAAAGGAGTTAGGAGGGGAAGGGAGGCAGTAAACTGGATGGAGAGGAAGGGTGGGAGGAAAAAAATAAGGGGGATGAAGGTACAATGTAGAGGGGGGGGGAGATGAGACACAGGGGGGAAGGTTGGGGGGGGGGTTGGGGTGGCGGCGGAGGAAGGGAACACGAATAAATTATTACAACCAGCAACCACGTTTTTTAATAATGAATATAATTTCGGACAAATAGGGTGCCAGAGAATCACTTTCGGCCTTTCAGCTGATGGGCAGGGCGAAAAGCGGGTAAGAAAGTGATAGTAGGACTTAAGGGAAGATGCCAAAGCGGGGGCGTCTTTAACACACAGTGCGTTATTACGCATAAGCAGACAGCGCTGGAGAGTCTGTGATGGGGCAGCAACAGCAACCTGTTGTGGTCGGATGCCGAATAAGGCGCTTTTATGTAAACTCCACAAACTTAAGCAACTCGCGCAAATATTCGAACCGCAGAGGTGTTCCGAAAAATTGAACATATTTTAAGATCAAATATGAATCACATACGATCTCATAATACTCTTGATTTTGTGCTATACTAAATTAAAACATCCATCACGACCTGTCCAATACCTCAAAGTTTTAAATGTCATCTGCCTATATTATATATATATATAATATTATATATATATATATATATATATATAAATATTATATTATAATATTATATATATATTAGTATATTATATAGGTATATATATACTTATATTATATAATATTAATTATATATAATTAGCTTTTGTTTTATATTTTTTTCATTGTGTTTGTATACATGTCTTTCAGTTTAAAGTTAGATATACCTTTTTTCGTTTTTTTTTTTTTTGTTTGGGTGGCGGGTGGAAGGTTTGATCAGACCTCTTTAAATTTCTTAAATGTTAAACTCCACATAAAACTGCATAGACTTTCGTTCTTTTTAAAAATACTGATTTCCCTAGGTGAACGAAAGAGAGTTTTTGAGCGTTTCTTGTTGTAAAAAGCTGTTTTTTGTGCTTCACAATTAGTATATGTTTGGTCTTATTATTACTTCTATTGCCTTCCCAGGGCCCCACCGTGGGCTCGGCCGAGGCCGCCAGAGGTCTCTATTCATCGGGGGGCCGTTACTCTCGCCAACCCTCCTTCCTGGTTAACGAGCCTGCTGCTCCATATGACAGGCGGAGAGGTTTGTTTATATCATATGTTTTATTTTGTTATTGGAGAAACACATGAAAGTAGAGGGGACGTGGGGTTTGAAGGATGGGCATCAAGTAATGAAGAACAACCAGATGGGCAAAAATAAATCTCAGTGAATAGACCTATAACAGGTTTCGTGTAGGAGGATATTACTATGTTCATGTTCATTCAGTTTTGCCAAAAAAAGAAAACTTCTGTTTCTTTTTTTTGGGGGCAAGTGGGGGGCAATCGCAACTGCAAACAAAATTTCTTTTCTCTTCTTTTTTCTTGCATAACGATAGAAACAGTAGACAAAAACCATTGCTTCTGGTGAGAAATTTTTCTGCGCGCCTAACCAAGGCTGAGGTTAAAAGACTGAACCAGACCCGTCTTCATAGCTTAATACCTATTTTGTGGAACCACAAAAAAAGAAAATTGTTTTATTATCCTTTACACATCAAACTGGAACTAATGAAGAATTTTTGAAAAGGAAGTAAATATAGAATCGCGCCAGAGGGGTTCAAGGGACCTGAGGGAGAAAGATTCCACTGCTGAAGCTGCACCAAAATTAAGGAAGGGCTATTCGTTGGCTTTCGACATAATATATATATATATTATATATAATATAAATATATATAATATATATATCTATATAATATATATATAGTATATAAAACTATATATATATATATTATATATAAATATATATATATATTATATATATTAATATATTATAAAAGACGAAAACTTCAGGTAAATTTTTAATGTGAATAAGTAAACACCTTGGGAAAAATTTGGAAGCGCTGTTCAAGGCTTTCTCGTCAACATAAGTGTTACAGACTATAATGAGATTATGCACAACCATTTAGATTAGTTTCATTAGCTTAATTGTAGCATGTCGCTTAAAATTCACTTTCTAGATTTATATCTATATATTTTCCAGGACAGCTGTGGTGCAGTAAGTGATGAGCACAGAGAGCGATTCCACCAGGATACTTGAGCTATAGAACGAAGTTACAATGGTAAAAGGAATACATCTATGCTTGCAGTCTGCTGTTGAACTTTAAAAAGGAACATTCCAGGAGAGACGTATAATTAAGAGGCAAACTGAAAAAAAGTTGATTAAATAACTGAGTTAGTTACTATAATATTCATAAAGTATAGTTTCAGCAACCCTTTGTATTTTAAGATATTTATTAATATTATTTTCTAAATTGTGAAACTTTCTACATCTCCTTTCAATATATTTAGATAACTTTGTTAAAGTTTATATTCACCGTGACTTATCAATACGTAATTATTTTGCAATATATCTTAAAAGATAAAGTAAATATTAAGATTTTAATGAAATATTCCTTTTTCTCAACCTAAAGTTAGTTAATTTTCCCTATTTTTAAAACGGAAAAGGAGAAAAAGTATTTTTTAGTGTAACATTGTTATTTCATTGAAATATTTCTTAATTTATTCAGAAAAGTAACATTCAGATAAAATAAAAAAAAATCGAAGTAAAAATAATAATAATAAATGATCGGGAAAAAAATATATTGAAAGGAAGATAACATATAAGCTTAAAAAATAGAAAAGTATCCA
>JABUQX010129478.1:2500-26426 GCA_015478945.1 Trachelipus rathkii
GATCACTATTTGGTGGTTGCTAGATTAAGGGTAGGGGGAGAGGTAACGGTTAGGGAAAGAGAAAATAAGAGGAGAATAGAAGTCATAAAGGTGGAAAAATTAGATGAGGCAATGTGTAGGAGGGAGTTTATGAGGGGTATGGAGGATAAGTGGAGGGACGTGAGAGGGACGGAAATTAGGGAAGTGGAAGAGGAGTGGATGAGATTTAAAGAGACAATTTGTGAAGAGGCCAGAAGGATATGTGGAGGGAAAAAAAGGTGGGAGCAAGTAGAAGGAAAGGAAGTGAATGGTGGAGTGAGGAGGTGAAAGAGTTGGTGAAAAAGAAAAAAGAGGTTTATGTGAAATGGTTGGGGAATAGGAGAAGGGAAAGCTGGGAGGAATATAGAAGGGTTAGAGTGGCAGCAAAGAGGGCGGTGGAGAGGGCGAAGAGAAATGCAAATAATGAATGGTGTAGAAAAGTGACAGAAAATTTTGAAACGGGGAGCAAGATATTCTGGAAAGAAGTAAATAAAAAAAGGAAGAAGATGGAAGGGTTAGGGGAGAGGGTTAAGGGAGAGGAAGGGGAATGGATAGGAGGGGAGGATAAGGTGAGGAAAAGATGGGGGGAATATTTTAGAGGATTATTGAATGAAATGGGTGGGAGAGATGAGGATGATTTACAAGAGGTGAGGGTGGGGGGGAAGTGGGGCAGGAAGGGGTTTTGGAAATACAAATGGATGAAATTATTAGGGCGTTAACTAAAGGAAAAAAAGGAAAGTCCACAGGTCTAGATGGTGTGAGTATGAAAATGTTACAGATGGGAGGCAGAGGGGTGGAGGAATGGCTGTATAGGTTATATAATTTATGTTGGAGGAGGGGAGAGGTTTCACAGGATTGGGAGGATGGTTGTTTGGTTCCCCTGTATAAAGGGAAAGGGGATAGAATGGAGTGTGGGAATTATAGAGGTATTTGTCTTTTGAGTGTAGTAGGGAAAGTGTATGGGAGAATACTAATTGAGAATGTGAGAGTTTTAACGGAGGACGCCTTGGCTGAAGAGACAAGGAGATTTAGGGTGGAAGGGGGGTGTGTGGGAATCAAGTATTCACGAATGAGGGATGCTTGTGGAGAAGGTATTAGAAAGGAAGGAAGGTGTACGGGTGTTTTCTTGATGCTGGAGAAAGCATATGATAGAGTGAAGAGGGGGAATTAATGGAAGGTGCTGGGAGGAATTTGAGTAGGGGGAAATTAGTTAAAGGTGATAGGGATTTTATAGAATAGGCAGAATGTGTGTTGAGAGTATTAGGGGGGGGTAGAGTGAGATGTTTGGGGTAAAGAGAGGGTTAAGATAGGGATGTGTAATGTCACCGTGGCTTTTCAATTTATTTATGGAGAGTGTCTGCAGAGGAATGATGAGGGAGGGGAGAAGGGGTGGAATTGATGGATAGGGGTGATAGATGGGAAGTGAACATGATACTATTTGCGGATGATACTGCCTTAGTGGCGAAGAATTCAGAAGGGGCTGTAGTATTTGGTGAAGGAGTTTGAGAGGGTGTGTGGACAAAAGGGTCTTAGGAAACCCAGGAAAGAGTAAAGTGTTAGTGTTGAGGAGGATGAAACAGATGAGGGGATGGGGTTTGAGAATTAGGGTAGGAGGTGTAGTATTAGAAGAAAGTAAAGGTTTTCAGATATTTAGGGATGGATTGGTAAGGAGGAGGGATAAGGAAGAGATAGAATCGACAGAGTAGGAGAAGGGAATGAGAGCATGATGGGTCTGAGGGAATTATGGAAAGGGGGTGATTTATCACATAAACTTAAGATAAGTATGTTTGAAAAAATATGTGTTCCAGCGGTACTATATGGGTGTGAAACATGGGGTTGAATGCTAGGTCCAAGAGGAAATTGGAAAGTGTTTGAGATGAAAGGGTTGAGAGCGGTATGTGGGGTTAGCAAAAGAGAGAGGATTAGGAATAGGGTGATAAGAGAGAGAGATGTGATTGGAAAAATGGTTTGGTGAGAAGAGCGGAGAAGGGAATGTTAAGATGGTTTGGACACATCTGGAGAGAATGGAGGAACAGAGGGTGAGTTAGGAGAGTTTGGGAGGCGGAGGGGATAGGAAGAGAGAGGAAGGGGGGACGCGGAGAAGAAGGTGGATGCGGTATTAGGAGAAGATACGTCGGAGTTGAAAAGCATGGAGCGAGAGACGAAATGCATGAAGAACGTTTGAGGATTAAGAGCTTTAGAGGGATGAGGGATGGAGGAATGGTAGGGTGTTGGCGAGAGATAGAATGGAATGGGAGGAGGTGGGTGGTGGTCGGGCGAGATGAAGGAAAAATGAATTAGGGAAGCTGCAGCGTACCACTACCCCCGCTTAAGCCGGGGAATAAGTTGATAAATAATAATAATAAATAATAATATATACTTATATAATATATATATATATGTATAGTTATATATTATATATTGTACATATATATATATATATATATATATATATTATAATATAAGTATATGATGTATATATATATAGTATATATATATATTATATATATATATATAATATATTATATATATTTATATATACTATATTATATATACTATATATATATATTATATATATATATAATATATATATTATAATATATATATATATATATATTAGTGATCATGTAACTCCGCATCCGCATCCGGCATCCGCGGGGCATCCGGGCAATTATAAAAGATCCCATGCCGCATCGCTCCGTTCCGCGCTTTGCCCTGCGATGTTGCGGGCGGATGCTTTGTTGTCGAGATTTTAATAAAGAATTTTATAATAAAATACTTAAAATTAATCTGAAAATGAAAATGAAAATGAGTTGAAAGCAATTCAAAAAACGGCTTGATATTCCATATCTTACTGTTATCAACAAAGACGTTCCAACTCGCTGGAATGGTGCACTTCTATGATGGAAAAAATGGTATTTCCTGCAAAAAACCTCTGGGCTTTCGTACGCCAGTTCGTATTCCAAAGTAAACATTCTTACTAATGTGGAAAATGACATCATATCAAACTGCATTAAGCTATTGAAACCAATTGAAGAAATTGCCAAAAAAAAACAAAAAAAAAAAACAGCGCCTCTACAGCTTGTCTCCGAGTAAATACCATTAATCTCAACGCTAAGGAGGCCATTTTGAACATCTTCAAATGAAAAGATGAACGGTTTAAAAAAGAAGAAAAGATGTAATAAAACTAGAGCTAGAGAAACGCTTTGGTTCTGTGGAAATTAATGACGTTCCATACTATTGCAACTTACTAAGATCCCCGTTATAAAGGCAAGTTTTATTTGCTGAACACAAATATTAGAACAATTAAATCGTCACTTTGCTGTTTGCAGTTGAAACTTCATCGAACAGGGTTTATTAATTGTCACAGGGTTTTAAAAGAAAAAACAGGGCGAAATATACAGTACCGATCACCTTCTAAATAAATCAATAACAGATTCACTGGAAAAATTTATAAGTCCAGCCAAGTGATGAAGAACACGACGCCCATTACAAAGATGTAGAAAAAGGGAATGAAATATTGAAAAATGAAAGACTATCACACTAAGAAAACGACCGTAGATGACCAGAGATGGATGTATTCCTACTGTAGTTGGGTGAAAGTTAACAACAAGCAATGTTTCGTCCAGATTGGAGGTAAACTTGCCAGAATACCTTTGAGTACTGTCCCGCATACGTAGTATTCAGTGAAAGAGTATTTTAGCAATGCTGGGCTAAAATATGATGAAAAGAAAACAGACTCCTCAATCAAGGAGAGGGTCAGAAAAGAGTGATGCTTCTCATGACAACAACCCTTCCTATATTTGAATTCAAATGTATATAATCACTGTAAAATCTCCTTCATTAAGGGCGGGGGTTGGAGAAAGAGGTTGGTGGGCTGCATTTAAGTTGGGTTCCCGTCCCACACCCTGGTAACACAATTATCTTAATAGATTGTGGCTAACACTCGATTACAGTATATATACGTATAATCTATGTATATTATATATATATATATATAATATATATATATATATATATATATATACTAATATAGTAATATATATATTATATATATTATCAATAATATTATATTATATATATATATATATATATATATATACCATAAAATATATATATAATATATATATATATATATATATATATATTATATATATATATATATATATATATATATATATATATGATATATATATTATATGTACTATATATATCAACATGCCGCAATCCGCACCGCATCTGCGGATGCGAAATAAGATGACATCTGCTGGCATCACTAATATATTATATATGTTATATAGTATATATATACTATATATATATATATAATAATTATATATATATATATAATACATTCTATATATAGTAGTATATATATATATATATATATATATATATATATATTATATATATATATATATCAGGGTGTATCGTTAAATTGCGGAAAAGATCTCAGGGTATGGTATATTTCTTGGGACATAAATATAGATAAATTATGTTGTCAATAAACATTCAAAACGGAAAACCGGCCTCGGTTCCCCAACCAATACATGAAGGTGATGAAACCATATGTTAGAACATTAAGTTTACAATAAAAGTAAACTGAATTTGGGAAACGGGTAATTAACATAATTCATAGTCAATTTATTTAATTATAAGAATACACACCTTCTTTCTCCCTTCTAAATTCCCAACAGAGGTGTACGAAGTTTCTTGCACAAAGGTTATAATCAAATGTTGAAAAGCAGCATCCCAGCGGCAATACAGGCCTCTATTCTGCGACGCATTGATTGGCGGACACGTTTAAATGATTATACCGTGTGTGTGCTGGTTTTGTGTCACAAAATGCGATTATGTGAGAACCTTAATTCTTCGACTTTCAATTGGTTCTGTAGTAATCCAAATGTTTCAGGTGACCCGCACCCAAGAAAGAAAATTCCAATGCATTTAGGTCTGGGAGACCCGCGGAGCCAAGGTTGGTACTCCTCGCCCTATCCAACGGCGTGGATTAATACAGTTGTTCAAGTAGTTAACGGGCACAAACTGAAATGAAGCTGAGGCTTCGCGCATGAAATACCATTTTGATCTTAATTGTATGGGACGTCTTCCAGTAGTGTAGGCAAGTCATGTTCAAGAAAATTGGCGATAAACGTCTCCAGTAAGCCTCGCTGGTAAAAGAATGGACCTACTCAAAAATGGTCCCCCAACAATTCGACACAATAATTCAATGAAAAACTGTGTTGATGCAGGCTTTCCAACTATTGCATGTGGGTTCCCATCAGCCATATGTGATTGTTGTGGAAGTTCGAATATGGCGTCTCTGGAAAATTTTGCCTCATCGGTGAACAAATTTCTCCTAAATGGTGAGGATTGTCTGCAATTTTCTGTTGCATCCATCGACACAAAGCTACTCTTGCAGGAAAATCTGTTGGTACAAGTGCCTGCACTCGTTGGATGTGATAAGGGTACAGAAGTTGATTTTTTAATACCCTGAAAACTGTCGAATGACTTAACATGTAGTGTTGCAGCAATCTTTCTGGTACTTGTTGTAGGACTGTCCTCAAGTTCTTGGAGAACCTGTTCTTCGACATCTGGAGTTGATCCTGTGCGAGGTCGCCCATTTCCATTAGTAAGTTTTTTAAAACACTTCCTGTTTCTCTAAGACGTTGATGGAGACGTGCAAACATAGTATGATGCGGGATGACACGATTAGGATACATTTCTTCAATAGAGAAGCCATGGCTCTAATGAAATTACACCGTTCCCGTACGAACGTAAACCAAATTTCATTATCGCACATATTAAATTATTTGTGTATTTCATTTTAAAAAAATTTGAGTAAGCACTTGGACACCAGAATATACATGGTGAAATAGACACAATAATGTAAAATGAAAGCTGAATATTTGAATAAATAATGAAGCAGGTAGGTAACTTTTCTACGAATATATTTGTGCTTATTATTAAAGATTGAGATGTGGCACGGAGGGACGGGCAATGGAATAAATCAGATATGTCCCACATAGGTTTCATCACCTTGGTATCTTGGAAACGAGGCGTTTTTGGTGAAAATGTTTATTGACACATATTATCTCTTTTATTTTTTCAAGGAAAATTATAATAAATTTTTTTGCAATATTTAAATATTACACCTGTATATATATATATAATATATATATATATATATATAGTATATATATATATATATAATATATATATATATATATATATATATATTATATAATATATATAATATAATAATATATATATATATATATATAATATATTTTATATATATATATATATATATAATATTATATATATATATATAATATATAATATATATATAATGATATATATATATTTATATATATATATATATATATATATATATATATATATATATATATATATATATATATATATATATATTCAAATTATTGAATCATCTATATCTTCTTCTTCTAGAACTAACCTCTTATTTTTTACCAAAATTCATCTGTTCAGTTTATTTATCCCCTTATATTACTGATTATCCTAAATTTTTGCTTATCTAAATTCTAAACTCCAAAATAGAACACATTCTTCTCTCTTCTTCTAATTTTTCTGAAATGATCATTTTGGGTGATTTCAATGCTCAACACCCCCCATCGGATTTCCTCCTGTTCTCAAAAAAGAAGAACTGGCGAGCTCACATACCATTTTTGTATTTTGAACAACTTTGAGCAATTGATGCAATTCCGGAAGCTGCAAACAAATTTAATACAAACAAATGGTCGACAGGGAAAATGATCGACAGGCCAAATGGTCGACATTGGTAAAAAAAAATCTGGTTATTTAGAGTTTCTCTAACGAATTAAACAAAACTTAACTAATCCTAGCTTAACCTAATCTTAACCTAACTTAACCTAACCTAGCATAACCTAACCTATCCTAACGCCTGCGGCGGGCTGTACTTGAAATATTTTTGATGCCGTGTCGACCATTTGAATTGTCGACCATCTTTCCTGTCGAACATTTGGGCTAGTCTCCCTTACCCTTATCCTTGATCGTCTTGAAGGTGAACTAAACTTTCCAGAACTTTTCCAATCCTTCCCCTTAAACAGTTAAACTTTTTCCACTTCTGGGTTCCTCCGTTCCCCATCTTTCCTTATGCTTGTCATACCAGAAGTGACGTTCAACAGATACGATCACAATTGATTTGCCATAATACTATCTATGTTTTGAATAACCAAACATATTTGATTTTTCATTCCTTACATGACAAGAAGTAATTTCTTTCGTAAAAGCCACACACACACGATCAGACTTAGTATGAAGTTATGAACACTCCAATTGGCAGGCCCTTATTTATACTATGATGGCTAGAATGTTGGTGGTCCCCTTATTTATACTTAGAATGACAGTAGCCCCCCTATATGGGGTCCAATTTATTAGGGTTCGAATCAATGGCAAGAAAACTCATTACTATGGCAAAGAGACCTTTTACTATTGCTATGAGAAACGTTTATTGTTAGCACATTCGCAAAGGAAATTTCCTACTGCATATTTTCTAGCATTTATCATTGTTGCTCATATCTGGGAAGAACCAACTAAAGATGTGGCGTTCCGCACATAGAAAATGATTATAAATTAATTGAATTTCTTCATTTGAGAGGTATACTGCTAAACCATTTACATTTCGATAATTATAAATTAATAAAATTAATAATTGGCTTTTATTAAATCATTTAATAGATTCCTAACGTTTTGATAGTCTCTTTGATGTTTTATATAGGATGCCAAATAATTCTTCTTCCAAGCATTATAAATATGGTATGTCAAATTAAATTCAAGTTCGTTTTCACCACCAACAACCCTTAAATGATGTATTTCTACTATATATTATTTGTCAATTTTTTTCTCTATGCCAATAAATAATAGAAATATGATAATTCACTAGGTATTTATTATTTTATATAAGGTAAAAGACTTAAAAATGTGAGTTACTTATAATATAATTAATTATTAAATATTAATAATATAATAATTATAAATATATATTTCGTAATTATAAATATAAATTAATAATAATATAATAAGTTTGCATATATAATAAATTAATAAATTAAATCATTAAATATAACATTAGTAATTAAATATTAATAATTGATATAGAATATTAAAATAAATATAATAATAATTAATAGTAATATAAAATAGATATATATATAATATTAATAAGTTTAATTAATATATATATAATTAAATTAAATAATTAATTATGAAAAATTAAAATAAATTATATATAAATATAATAGATAATTAATAAAATTAATATATATTAATATATAATTATTAATATTATATATAATAGTATAAATTTATAATTAATATAAATATATATATATATATAATATTATTATAATATAATTATTAATATATATTATAATATATTAATATATAGAATACTTAAAGATATATATATATATAATATATATATAAGTTATATATACTTTTCAGATATGAAATATTATGGTTATTTCAGAAATAACATGGTGTTGACCTGTTGTTGTTAGTGTGTTTATTTTTTAATTTATGTACTTTTAAAAGAATGTTAAATAGATTTATTTAATGCAAAATCTACCCTATTAATATAACTAATATAATTAAAAGCTTTCGAAATATAAATGAATTTCGTTTATATCATGCTAGTAGATTATGTATAAGGGGAGAGGAGTATGTTAATTATAAATATTATTGAGAATTTAATATTAAGTTTATAATAAATATAAAAATTCAAAAGACCAAAATATTAGTGGTATTGGTAAATATACACTCTTCATAATATCTTCTCTAATAATCTCTATGTAATAATTAATCAACTATGCAAACCACACACAAAGTCTTGTCGCTTTCATCTGGATTTCTTCTCTCTTCCGGTAATATACACTTATCATACTCCATTTCTCCATAACTCCAAAAATTTGCTGGAAAGGTAAGTGAAAGCTTGTTCTTTTCTTGGCGGATTTTTGCGCATAACTCTTTCATTATTCTCGTACGTCGGTGCAAAGTCAAAAGAAAAATCTGCTACTGGTTCGTCTAGTAGTTGCTTATTTGTTCACAGATCACCCACCATCACACAGTGTCCACACAACACACAGCACACACACAACACACGACCACACACACGACCACACACACACCACACACCACACACACACACCACACCACACGATCACCCACACCACACACACACACACACACGACACACACACACACACAGTCCAAATGAGTCTTTAGTATATTTTGTGTATTATTTTTTAACGCGCATTTTCACACATTTTGTCAACACACACACACACACACACCTACACACACACACTACACACCACACACACACTACACACACACACACACAACACCACACACACACACACACAACAGCACTACAGACACACACAACATCACACACACACACACACACATCACACACACACACACCACCACACACAACTCGCACATCACACACACACACACACAGTTACACACGTCAGCACATCCTCCACTCCTCACTCACACACATCTCTTACGTTCCGCACACTCAGCACACAACAACACACCACACTCACACCTACACACCTACACCACTACGACACACACACACACACACACACACCTCAACACACACACGACAACTACATCAACACACACACACAACAACAACACCACACACACACACTACCACACACTCACACACACTACACACCCTCGTCACACACACACACACATCACACACACAAACACACACACACTCTCTCTCTTCTCACATACCACACACACCCACACACACACACCACACACACACACAACACACTCTCTACATCACAACCTTAACTCTTTAGGCAAAAGGGAAACTACTCACACAAACCTATACACACAGCCACACACATTCCATCACCACACACACATCTCTGTCTCTCTCTCTGTCAGTTTATATGTCTATATATATTACTATATCATATATACTCTCTCTCTCTCTCATCTCATTACCTATATCTTCATATCTATATATATATATACATATATATTTATTATATATAGCTTATCTAACTCTATATGAGTATAATATCTTAGTATATCATATATATGTAGCTATATCAATATATATCATAGTATATACTATAATATATCTATATCTACTATCAATATTACTATAACTCATATATATATATATGACTTATTATTATATAATATAATACTAATAATATTATCATTCATATAAATAGATATATATATATATATAATGTAGAAGCATTTGTTAGCGCATAAAAAATAACAAGCAAAAGTCTTTTTTCCGAGCATTCATTTTATTAATTTGTTTTTCATTTTATATTTACTCCGAATCGTTTCATCTATTCTTTCCTCACTCTCATGATATATTTCATAACTTTTAAGAGAATAAATTGGAACAATTAGGAAAAATATAAAGAAGCTGATGTGTGGGTCGCATTCTCTCGTCTCTCATCTCTCTCGTCTCTCCTTCGTCAGTCTCTCGTCTCTTCGTCTCCTCTCATTTCTCTCTCTCTCTCTCTCTCTCTCTCTCTCTCTCTCTCTCTCTCTCTCTCTCTCTCTCTCTCTCTGATATATTTCATAACTTAATTTTAGGCAAAGAAAATAAAACTACGCATTCTCTCTCTCTCTCTCTCTCTCTCTCTCTCTCTCTCTCTCTCTCTCTCTTCTCCTCTCTCTCTCTCCTCTCTCTTCCCGTCTTTCCCTCCTCCCCTGTCATCTTCCTCGTCACCTCTCTCGCTCTCTCTCTCATTTTTCTCCACGGAAGGAGTGTTCGGAGTGTCTCCTCGACGATCCTCTTCCCGTCAACTTATTTGACATGAATATGCCTAGGCCTATGTGTCAGTTTCCATATCAGATGCTCTCTCTCTCTCTCTCTTCTCATCTCTCTGCGTCTCTCTCCCCCCTCTGACTCTCTCGTCTCCTCTCTCTCCTCTCAGATATAGTTTCATAACTTAATTTATATAATGTGTCATATTAAATTATAACGCATTCTCTCTCTCTCTCATCTCTCTCTCTCTCTCTCTCTCTCCTCTCTCTTCTCTCCTCTCTCTGTCTCTCTCTCTCTCTCTCTCTCTTCTCTCTCTCTCTCTCTCTCTAGGGAGAGTTGATTTGGATATGATTTTAAATTGAATTTATGAGAGTGATCAATAAAATCTTGATAATTGTGGATTGGATGCCCAAAAATAATAGCTGACGAAGCAAGTCTTAAATTTTATCTGGAGTGGAAGTCCTTTTGACTCAAGACGAAATGATAAACTTAGGAAGATGTTGTCGTGCTTAATCTCATCATCTATTTTCCCTATTTGCTTTTACAAAATCATGCCATATCTTCAAATAATACTTCATATTTTCCATTATGTCTTTAACTTTCCTCATAATCACACAAATATATATTATTTACTAATATAAATTAAAAATAAATATTTAATAACTTATTTTTACCCAAGGAAAATAAAACTACGCCCTCTCTCTCTCTCTCTCTCTCTCTCTCTCTCTCTCTCTCTCTCTCTCTCTCTCTCTCTCTCTCTCTCTCTCTCTCTCTCTCTCTCTCTCTCTCTCTCTCTCTCTCTATATATATATATATATAATATATATATTATATATATATATATATATTTATGATAGCTATATATTATGTATAGTTTATATATATATTATACATATCTCTTATTATATATAATATATATATTATTATATATATATATATATATATATATATATATTATATATATTATATATCTATATATATATATAATATATATATATATATATATATATTATATATATATATATATATATATATATATATATATATACTATATATATATATATATATATATATATAATCTATTATATATTATATAATATATATATAATATATTAGTGATAAATCGAATAACCGCAAATGCGAAGCAACCGCACATATTTTGAAACCGCAACTGCAACTGCAACCGCACAACTGCAACCTCAACCGCGGTTGTCACTGGTCTTTGCAAAAACTCTGCAAAAATTGCGGTGGTCAGGAAGTTTATCTTTTTTAAAGGAGTTATCTTTTTGGCAACTGCAGAAATTAAAGGCAACCTTTCCAACATCAAGTTTAAAAACTCGCGTATTTGAAACCATGAATGCTCATTTAGCCATCAAGTAGTAATGGATGATACAGGTAAATAGAGCTTAATTTATCATTAAAGTTTGTTTTGAATGATGAAATAAGGCAAAAGTTTAAGGTCAAAAAACAAAGAAAAAAAGGATCGATCCCGAAGATAATCCTCTCTAGTGTTGGTGGATGAGAGAACGAACATAACTTCAAAGAGGTTGAGATGATATCTAAAAAGATTATTGTTATGCACCAGATTCCTAAGTATAGTATCCAAATCGAAACATACTTTTTCAGCCAGTGATAGGCTAAGATTGTAATTTTTATAATACGAGAAAAAGGATTGAGGATTAACAGGGATAAAATGCTTAAAAAAATTGTTATTTTCTTAAATCTTAACTTGCCGCTTCTAAACTTCAATTACAAACACGAATAACTAAAGAGGCATCTAAAAGTCGGATACTTTCCAGTTTCTACAGGGTGGAGGATGGGGAAATTGGAGTGGTGGGGCGCATTGCTCATAGGTTCCTCGTCCGCCCACTACGTACCCGTATCGTGTCAACAAAAGGCAATTTACAAAATTACACCGACGCAGAAATGTACAAGATTTTCACTAAGGTAATAATTTAATAAATAATAATATAAATAATGAATAATAATAATAATAATCAATATAATTAATAATAATAAATAATTAATAATAATAATAAGAATAAGATATAATAATAATAATAATAATAATAATAAAAAAAAAAAATAATAATAATGATAAAATTATTATTATTATTAATATTATATTATATTATATTATATTATATTTATACTTATATATTATTTATTATTATTATTATTATTATTATTATTTAATTATTATTATATTATTATTATTATTTTATTTATTATTATTATTAGTAGTAGTAGTAGTAGTAGTAGTATTATAGGATAAGTAAGTAGTATAGTAGTAGTAGTTAGTAAAACAAAGCAAATTGTTACTAGAAGTTTGTTTTTACTTGCACAGCTACTTGAAACCAGCAAACCCCGAGCTACATCTGGAGACGCATATATGCGCGCACACGCAGACCTGACGCATTTTAAGTTACCTAGTGTTCAAAAAAGCCCGTCGGCGAAAGCGAAGACATTTTTATGTGTTAGTATTAGGATTACGAGAATTTTGGGAGCACCGAGCGGAGGGCTACATAAAGAGTCATACAGAGAGAGAGAAGCGATTACCGGGGAAGCTGTGTGTTCAAGTTGCGGAGAGTTGAGTGCGAAAAAGTTTGGAGTGTAAGCCAGAAACATTGGGAGAATCAACGCGAAACACTCAAGCGGTTATGTGTAAAGAATCATTCGCTTCGTGTTCATCACTAATATATATTTATAAGCTATATATGTATATATAGTATAATAATATATATACGTACTTATTATATATATATATATATATAATTATATAGATATATATATATATATAGTATCTACTATTATATATAACTTGGAGTGGTACTAGCCTGACTAGGGGCTGATGAGCGAGCAACGCGGGGACCATACTATTACCATGTCACGGGGATTACTAGTCGTTGTAATGGTAAAGTAGAGCGGTAGTTGTGTGGCCTGACCGGGTTCGGTGCATTGAGGGCGGGTCGGGTATAATGAATATATATATAGTATATATATATATACTATTATAATACAGGCTAGTAGTGGATGCCGCCGGTTTTGACGCGCCTCGCAGCTGATTGGTTCTCAAAAGTATAGTAGATCATAGGTCGAAACTTGGAGATATAATCTATATATGGGTTAACGCTCGAAACTGGCGAATTTGTAAGTCTCTAGGATGTATATAGAGGGGGGTCGCCCCCGAGGGTCAACGTAAATATTGGCGCTTACGCCCTTGTTTGCGTGGATTTGGAGCGAGCAAAGATTAGGTCTAAAAGGGAGTTGGAGCAAGGTGGACACCTGGCCGAGCGCGAACGTATGTTTGTGTTATTATTATTACACTTATTATTATCAAAAAAATCTGATGTCCTGTTAGGAATCAATTTTTGAGCCACCTTCAGCGTTTGTTGCTGGTGCGGTTCCAGCGACTTCGTTCAGGCTTCGGTTCCGACTTCGGTTCCGACTCCGGTTCCGGTCCGTTCCGTTCAACCTGTATTGGAGGAGTTGGGGCTCCGGCACCGGTGCCGGAGCCACTGCGGTGCTGAGTTAATAAATCATTCGTATAATAATACAATATGGGTGTCCTTATATGGGTTATTGAGGTCGTAGATCTCGAATATGAATCGGTTATAAGCCCGTATAGGGTATCTAGAACCCCCAATTAAGGTAGAGGGGGATCCTGATGAAGAAAAAGAGCACAGAGTTGAAAAAAACATAGGACCGAATGAGGAAGACAAAGAGAGGATGAAGGAGAATAAAGAAGGAAAGAATGAAGAAGGAATCTTGACTCTCACAGAATAGTAGGAGTTGAAAACAGATGCACCGGTTGCTGGCGTCCGGTGCGGAGTGGCTCCTTTAGAGTTATTATAATATTTGTGTAAATGATAACAAAATATTGATGTCTTTATATATGTTATTGTGTCTGTAGATTTCGAAAATAAAGATTTCAGAACGGCATCAGAGAAAAAAAAATAAAGTAAATAATAACTAAATAAAAACTAACATAAAATTTCTTATTCTTTTTATGGTTATATATAACTTAAATTTACGTTTTTACATAGCCCTAAAGCAGTAAATCAGTAAAATCAAACCACACATTCAACCCCCATCCAGCCACGCCTCAGTGCACTGGTGACGCGCTGCTCGAGGATGAGTGTCCACAGCGCTGAGCGACTGTAGGCGATTATTGATTTCAAGTCTTATTTTTAGGGAGACATTGTATCATAGATGATATATATTCACGCGGGCTGTACTTGTGAGTGGTGTATACACTATACGAGATATGGATGATTATCGGTCCTCTAATGGGCAGTCCCACTCACACGGGAGTCACAGAGTGAGAGTCAGAGCCCCCGGTAGTTATTCACAATACGTACCTGCAACCACAAATCCCCGCCACGAGATCCTCGCTGTCCAGTTGTGTATCTAATTGATTATTGAATCGTATTGATCTATTTGATTCAGGTCAAATTTTTTACTGGATGAAATTGTTAACGTTTTAAACATACCTAGAAAGCAGTAATTTCAGTAAATCAAAACCACCACCCATCCATTCCTCCGCCTCCCTACTGTCCGTCCTTGATCTATTGATCTTCTATTGATGATCCTATTGATTCAAGTCAAATTTTTAGCTAAAATTGTCTTGTTTTACCATAACCCTAGATCAGTAAATTCATAAATCAAACCACCATCCAGACCACCGCTCACTGTCGCATCCTTGAAACTATCTGTCAGTTTTTTCCTTCGTCTTTCTTTCTCTGCCTCCTGATTTGCTATGTTTTCCGTTTCGTGTACTCATGTTCTTCTTGTTCGCTTTTTCGTCTTGTCTTCTCTCTTGGGTTAACTCATCATCCTGCTCCGCTCCCCTTATCTAGTTTTCTCCTCCGTCGGTACATCTGGCTCTCTGTCGTCCCACTTACCCGCATAACCTGTTAAACCTTCACGTCACTTACCGTTCACCGATGGTCACCTCTTCTTTACTTTTTTCACGCCTCTTCCTCACTGCTTATCGTTCCTTCTCTGCAGTAAACAGACTTATAGTTATTAGAACATCTAAACCCCTAGATATATACCCAACAACCACTACCACATTTAAACCAGGAAAACGGGTCAACGTTAAGCAAAGTTTCACACTTAAAAACAGTAAAGTACTTAACATAACATCCAAAACGTAACTTATTCAACTTGGCAAGCATCTCTAATCATGTAATTTTAATTGATGGTATATTTACAAAATTTACCCTATGTGTATATTATAGGAAACGAAGTATGTTAAGTAAAAGTTTTCACATTATAAGACGTAAAGTGGACTAAGAATATATTATAATTAAAAGCCTGACATCTTTAAGCCAGATAAACGCTAACATTAACAAGGTTCAAACTTCTCAACAGTATAAGTAACTAACAAGATAGGGCGTTGAGGGGGAGTGGATTGAGATGGTGTGTCGGGGGGCCGGGGCCTGGGGCGGGTTAGCTAAAATGTTAGAAATGAAAAGTCAAAAAACTCAGAACTGCAAAGTCTTAAAACTTAAGGATGAAAATTAAATATATTCATATTAATTAATTTTAATTATAAAAGGAATACATTTAATGAGTTTAAATTAAATAATTTTTTGAAAGAAATTTTTAGAAAAATAATTTTTTTTTTCCTAGAGAATAAGTTGTAATAATATATATATATATATATATATCATAGTATATATTATATATATATATATATATAGTAATATATATATATTATATATAGCACACTCATATATCACTACTCTATTATATATATATATAATATATCTAATTATATATATAATATGATATATATATATAATAATTGATATATATATAGGGCTATATATATATATATATATCTAATATATATAAATATATATATATATTAATATTATAATATAATTAATATTTGCTTAAACGCAAGTAGTAATATACAAATTTTAATTAAATAAAATATGAAAGCGTACATAGACTGATCTTGCCCACTTATATGGCTTGCCAAAGATTCACAAGCCCAATCACCTCTTTACGCCCTATCATTTCCAATACTATTTGCACTACTTATAAACTTTCTTCCTGGTTATCTTCTCAATTAAAACCATTAATCGGCAAATTTTCACCTTCCCATCTCATCAATACAGAAGATTTCATACAACGTATTCATACACTTAATCCTTCCCACACCAATTTCTTTAGCTTTGACGTCCACCTGTCCCTTTGGTTCAGATTCACTTCCGTACCTGTCCCATTTATTCTAAACTTACTAGAACTATTAGTATTTCATAGCAGAACATAACATCACTTCAATTATCTCCTTTCTCCCTTCTAAACAACTTATTCTCGTCCACACTTGGATCCAGTTTCTCTTTACTTTTAACAATTCCTTTTACAAACAAACTTATGGCCTCTCAATGGGTTCTCTCTTATCTGCCACTTTAAGCATATTTTTATAATGGAACTCTTTTGAACACCACTACATTATTCATCAAACTTCTCTTTCTAATGCCACATGGCCTTCGTTATGTGGACGACGTGTTCTGCGCAATTATTTTAATGAATCATATAATTTTCATTTTACACATATTCATAATAACATTCATGAGCCTCTATCTCCTTCAAATGAATTACTATTACTCTTCTCTACCTTTTCTTGATACTTTAATTTCATGGAAAAAACATAATTCTTGTATGTCCTTTCTGTCTACAGAAAACCCACTTCTTCTCCTCTTATATACATTGGTTTTCGACTCAATACATATAACACACATTAAGCTACACCTGAAGCTGCCCCTCGTATCTTAGAGCCTTCGAGTTTGCTCTCGCTCTAATCTCTGCAACAGAACCCAATTTCTTCTTTTTTCCTACTTTCATCAAACTAAAATTATCTCCTTATTGTCATTAATTCAGCAATTTCGCCAAGTCGCCCACAAAAAATCTATATAGTATAACTCCATTCCTCAACCACTTTTTCTTATCTTCCATTCCTTTATTTAAATCAGTCATTAAAGAAAATCTTCCCAAAAATATTCGCTTTATAAAAAGTAATACAATTCCCTTGAAAACAACGTTTTCTAACCCTCCCCCCTAAAATTATAGTTATCAACCGCAATGCATTTCATAAAATTTCCCTCCTCCTTTGACTGTCTCATCTGTTTACATTGGCGAGACTAATGATCTACCCAGACGAGTTAAACAACATTAAAACATGATCTTTTATCAAAGAGACTCTCCTAATTCAGCTTTAACAGTCCATACGACTCTGCAGGAACGCATATCAATATAAAGTTCCGTTTCTCTCATGTGAAGTACATTCAATCAAGTTTATTGAAGGGGAAAAATATTTGAATCGTCATATATATACATTTTCTGATAAATTTAAAATAAAAATACTGGGCGAAGTGGCCTTGACATTATTCAAAATTCTATACTAACCTAAATTCAGGATGCCTTAAGGATGTGAAGAGGAGGGTATGGCTAACTAAATTAAAACAATATTTTCATTTAAACCTTTTTTTATTTTTTGTATATCTTGTCATTCCATCATCGAACAGAGGCCTTTGATTGTCTTAGGCGAAAGCTAATGGTTACTTTGTTTTTTCTTATATTTAATAATTTTTATCTGTGATGTTTTTATTAAAGTATTATTTTACGTGCCTAGGCCCTAGGGTGACTATCATATATATTATATATATATATATATATATATAATATATATATATATATATATATATATAATATATATATATATATATATATATATTATATATATATATATATATATATATATATATATATATATAATATATATAGAATTAAATTAAATAAATACTTTTGAAAGAGATTTCGGAAAATGTTTGATTTTCCTTGAAGATATTAATAAAATAATAATACAATTAATATTTTAACAATAATTATTTATTTCCTTTTCCGAATTCGTTTGATATATCAAATTTCGAAATATTTTTATGTTTAAAAACTCGGAAAAATTATAATTTGGCCTAATTTTAATTTGAAAATCATAGTAATACAAAAAGATTGATTAATATTAAACAAACATTTATAATATATTTGCATCAATTTTAACAAAGGAGTAATGGAAATTAAAATATATTTTTTTTATTTTGTTCTGGATTTACCCCTCCTATTATTTTAGATGTAAATTTACAAGTTAAACCCCGGTAGAAACCCCGGTTTTTTCCTGAATTTTTGGCCGGGGCCGGGGCCGGGGCCGGGCCGGGGCCGGGCCCCGGTCGGTCCCTAACAAGACTCACAAAAACATTATCCATTACTTTATCAAGCATATCTCCAACACGACATGTTAATTTTTACATTAACCATAGTAATATTTAAACAAAAAATTTGCATAACCTAACCTACCAGCATAATACCTTATGGGTAAAGACAAACATAGTTAAGTTTTATTCTCTGTAAAGCTAAAACTATGAACATAACATACTTAACACACAACGGGTGCACGAATAAACAGCCCAGCACTAACCATCTTAAACACAAAGCGTACATAAGGGGACAGTGAAACCAGTTTTCAGGTGTATAACATATAATTTCCAATAAAAGAACATTAAATAAATAATACATTCCAAACATATAAGTTTTTATTTTAATATAATAATCCATCTAATCAGGGGGACATAGAATTCTGTATAAATTGAGCAAGTTCTATATGTTCTCCCAGAGATTCACTCCATCCGAAAGGATGTAAGCATAAATCCACCTGGCAGGCACTAAACCATTTTTCTGCATTTTCGGTTCAACAGCACTCACTCCGCTCACGGCCCAGAGAGAAGTAAAAACGTATCCTTGCTGTAGTTTATTATGCATTTTCTGTATACATATTGCATTTAATACGGGAAACCACATGTTTCGGTGTAAATATCGGATACACTATGAGCTATATGAATTAAGTCCTCGAGTATGTCAACATCTTTAAGATGGGGACTTTAAGTCGTTTTTTTCATGTTCAACAACGGCTGTTTATATTTTCAGAATGGAATCCTGTCAGCGCTTCCCTTTTTAGGAGCTTGGATGTGACAAGCATCATCTGGTTTCCAATAGTTTTTGCGTACATCACATACTTTAACATTATCAGATGCAGTGAAAGCCAACATCTTATTCTTATTAATAGCCCTCTCCAAGCGGGGTCCACCCTCTGATTTTCCATCAGGAGGCCGATGCCTCAGATGACACAATAGTACCTCCGTCTTTACCGCAAGCTTCACGCTGTCGTAATCTTGAGGAATTCCTTCAACGCGAATATGATTAAGGTCTATTACTTGCACCTCCAAATGGAATACAGGAAATATATTGCTTTCCATTCGTTTTTACGAAAAAATGTAATTGACACATCGTTGGGTTATACGAAGGTCCTCGTAAAGAGGACATTCGTAGGAACAGAATGAGAGGTCATCATACCCACACAGCGAAAAATGTCTTACTGACGGAAATCGTATGAATAAACAGATCTAAAAGGTAATGAGATTCCTTCTTTCAACCAATCAGAAAGGCAAGTACTAAGAATAACGACGTACGAATGAACTATATCAGTTCAAAAGGGTATATATTCTCGTTAGACACAACAACAACAACACTAACATAGTAAAAAATAAGTTCTTTTATATACTAACCACGGATTATGTGGTCAGACGTAACATTGGTTCAACGACAAACCTACAACACCATACGTACGAATAAACTACTAACATTAACAAAGTTCCACACTTAACACCTGTAAAGTAACTAACATTGCTATACAACGTAACCTATTCATACTTTGTTCAATCATATCTCTACACATTAACGTTAATATTACATTGACACAGTAATATTTAACAAGAATTTATCATAAGCTTGTTTAATATCTCATAGCAGACCAACGAATAATGTAAACAATAACAAAGTTTATTCCAAACATTAACACAAAAATAAGGTCTTTATATTACTAACCATCGAATATATGCTCAACCTACAAAGTTTTTTTTACATTAATAAAGCTAACATAACATACCTGAACTAAGAATATAATGTACATACGACAAACCTAACACACATAACGTGCGAATAAACTACTAACATTAACAAACTTCCCGACTTAATAAGCAGTAAAGTTCCTAACACATCGTACAAAACGTAACCTATTCACCACCGTTTTTCCTCAAGCATAATCTCTATCAGTTCAATGTTAATTATATACTTAACAATCGTAATATTTAAACAAAAGTTTAAGCATTACCTGTCCTAATCATCATACTGACAAGAATATAATGCTGACGTAACAAATGTTACAAATGTTTTACCATCAACTTCCGTATATTTTAAACAAAAAATTCATCATAACCTATTCTAATATCATAATCCGCAGCGAATAATTGCAAACATAACCATATCATTTCGACTAAACATAAAACAAAAAAATAAACAAAATTTTTATCCTGAACATAACATAAAATAAGTTTCTTTGAATAAAATATTCACAGTAAACCATAATAGTTTACTGATTTTAAAGCAGTAAATCGTAAATCAGTAAAAATCAAACCACCATCCTGCAGTCCCTACCCTTCCCAACCGCCCGTGATCTATTGAAACTATTGATTCAAGTCATATTTCGAGTACAATTTTGGAAAAACTAACATAAAAATAAGTTCTTTTCATACTGACCTACGAATAATAATGCCTTCATCACAGTTTTTAGCTCAACAATACAGCTAAATTCTTCATAAGAACTAAGAATATAATGTACAAATGGCAAACCTAACATACTATCAAAAATTAATAGGGTAACATCCTGAAAATTCCCTACTTATCAAAGGTAAGTGGCTAAACAGATCATACCGATATGTTCCCACTTTTTTCGCATATCAGCAACAGGTAAAAGCCGGCATTATCTCTAAAATTCTTACAAAGTGACCATTATCAAAGATCCGCAACATCTTGAACATGAATTGAACTGACTTCATCAAAGTGTCAACTGTTTCGAGTTATACTCATTTTGAACCTAATGATAATCGTGACATTAGCAAAATTCTAGGGCAAACCTAAAATTACCCAACAAAAACTTAATAATCACGTTTCTAACACATCATGGTCAGTTAACACAGTAATTATCTTACAAACATCATTTCTCTAACAATCAGTGTTATTTTCAATGGTCATAGTAAATTTAACATAACGTACCTAATTACGAATAAACAGTTTTCATTAACCACGAGTATCTAAGCAACACATTACCTTCTCCAAGAGAAAACCAGGGGGGATGCGCCCTGAAAGGGTGTGAATCCGGCGAGGGGGGGATCAACCCCCGATAGGGTGGGTAAGCGGGCTATAGGGCCTAGCCCGAAGGGCTGAGGCACTTACCTCTTCGGAGGGTAAAGCCCGTACATTCCTCGGGGTGATCCCTTGCGGATTCACACTTTCAAGGGGCGCAAAAACATCCCCTGGGTTTTCTCTGGATGTGATGTGTTGCTTTAGAACTCTTGGTTAATGAAAACTGTTTTTCGTAAGTTAGGTACGTTATAATATTACTATGACATGTTGAAAAATAACTGATTTGTTAGAGAATATGATGAGTTTTGTAAGATTATTACTGTGTTAACTGACGATGATTGTTAGAAAAGTGAGCCTAGGTTAATTTTTGTTGAGTAATGTTAGTTTGCCCTAGAATTTTGCTAATGTCTACGGATATTCATAGGTCAAATGATGTTATGCTCGAAACGAGTTGACACTTTGGATGAAGATAGTGAATTAAATGGGTTCAGATGTTGGTATTTGAATAGATTGGTCACTTTTGTTAAGGGATTTTGTTAGATAATACGGCTTACTGTTGTTGATATGCGCGAAAAGTGGGAAAATATCGAGTATTGTATGATCTGTTTAGCACTTTACTCTTTGATAAGTAGGGAATTTTCAGGATGTTAGCTGAATATTCATACGTTAGGTATGTTAGGTTTGTTATTGTACATTTATTCTTAGTTAGGTTAGATATGTTAGCTTTATTGATGCTAAAACTTTGTTGGTTTTGGCATATTTCGTAGGTCAGTATATAAAGAATTATTTTTATGTTATGTTTTATCCAAAATGAATACTCGAAATATGACTTGAATCATAGTCAATGATCACGGGTGGTTGGGAAGGGTAGGAGACTGCAGGGATGGGTGGTTTTGATTTACTGATTTACTGATTTACTGCTTAAAATCAGTAAACTATTAGGTTTTACTGTGATTTTTATTCAATGAACTTATTTTTATGTTATGTCAGGAATAAAATTTTGTTATTTTTTTGTTATGGTTGGTTAAAACTTTGTTATGTTTTGCAATTATTCGTTAGGGATTATGATATTTAGACGAGGTTAGATGAATTTTTGTTAAATATTACGAAGTTTAGTTGTAAAACATTTGTTACGTTAGCATTAATTCTTTGTGCAGTTTATGAAATTGATTGACAGTATATCACAAACTTTGGTTAATTTATTCCGATGTTCATGTAAAATTAACATTGATTGATAGAGAATTGCTTGAGAAAAGTGTGATGGTTCGTTTGTACGATGTGTTAGTAGTTTACCGTGTTAGATCCGCAAGTTTGTTAATGTTAGTAGTTTTTTCGCAAGTAGGGTGTGTTAGGTTTTGTCGTTGTCATTATCTTCTTAGTTCAAGTTATGTTATGTTCGCTTTATTAATAAAACGTTGTTACGTTGCATATATTCGATGGTTAGTATATAAGACTTTTTTTGTGTTATGTTTGGATATAACTTTTACTTTGTTACGTTATTCGTTGGTCTGTTGAGTGAAAGTTAAACAAGGTTATGATAAGTTCTTGTTAAATATTACGTGTCAATGTAAAATTAACTTAATATGTTTAGAGATATGCTTGAAAGAAGTGTGAATAGGTTACGTTCGGTATGCAATGTTAGTTATTTACTGGTTGTTAGTATGGAACTTTGTTAATTTTAGTGATTTTTATTCGTACGTATGTGTTGTTAGGTTTGTGTTGTACATTATATTTGCTTTAGTTCAGGTCATGGTTTGTTAGCTTTATTATGTAAAAACAATGTTACGTTTAGCATATATCCTTGGTTAGTTATAAAGA